>CM076576.1:915321916-915499416 GCA_034641835.2 Pinus albicaulis | reverse complement strand
TTTCATGTTAGCCTCAACTATCTCATGTCAGGTCTCTTAAAGGCCATGACCCTTCATACATGAAAAAAAATATATATAATCTATTGTATTGGTCTCCAATTGGAAAATTTAGATGGCTCAGGCCATTCTAATATTTTTAGACATATGTTTCTCTTAGTAATTTCATAAGAGTATCACAAGTATTCTATATCGCTACAGGACCCACACTTTGGCTTTTATACTCTCGTAGGTCTAAGGATCTGAATGGAAATCTCTGTAATGGCATAGCTCGCGTCTCTGAAATGGTAATATTTGTAATGGTATCCTCTATCTTGAATCTTAGAGATTGTATTAACTATAATGTTCTATATGATGTCATCTTTGCAATGGTATCAACACTATAATATTCTATATGATCTAGTCTCTGCAATGGTCTTGACATTGTAATATTCTATATGATCTCATCTTTGTAATGGTCTCGACATTGTAATTTTTTCTATGGTATCTTCTATGTATCATATCACCTCTATGTAATGTTAATGTGGCTTATTTGCGTAATACCATTCTTTCATTGTATGTATAGTTCTCTGTGTTAAGTTTTGCACCTCTACATATTGGTTTGGAATCGTAGTTTGGTATGTTGGGATGGAATTCTATCGTATTTCTCAAAAGCTGTAGTATATGCATGGTCTCGATCTCACTCCAAAAACCACTCTGTTATGTATGGACTACTCTAATTTAAGTATCCGCACAGTAGTATGTGATTTTTCTCGGCACAACAATATAAGTATTTGTATGATATGTTTAAAGCTACAACATTATATGTAGATGTATGGCATCCCTGCACAGTATATTAATACACAGGATGTATGCCACCCTTTGTTTTTGGTATCTCTATGTTATGGAATGGTTCCTCTGCTTATGGTTTCTCTGTATTAAGCATGAAATCCTCTGTATCACATTATTTGTATGCCATCATAAATCAGTACTGGTATAACATTGTAGAGAAATATTTAGTAGTATTCATGTGGAATCATCTTATGTATCTCTAAGATATGTGTAGAGACATTTTCTTATGTAACCCTAAAGAAAAACCCTAATTATTAAATTTGCAGAGATATTATTGATATGGTGTCTAGTATGAATTTGAATGGTGTTATATAGTTGGTGTATCTCTCTATGGATGTAATTTGCATCTTATCTGAACATGATGAATAGAAGAAAAATAATTTTGGATGGATTTTCCCCCTTGTGGGGTTTCATCGTTGTCTCTGACATAAATATTAGAGTTTCTATCTGCATTCTTTTCTTCTATTATTCATTTATATTCCATTTCATTTTTATGTTATGGTTATTTCTACATAATTGCTAATTATGTTATGACATTATGGGGTGAATGTGATATAAAATTGATGAAAAGTTTAAAATTCAATTATCTACAACAAATAACAATATATACCTAAGAAAAATTAACATAGTATTAGGGATTGTAGATACCTAAAATAATGCTAGGGTTGAAGGAAACCATAGGAAAATTTACAGTTTTATGGTTAAGGTATAGAAAAAACCCCTAGAGTGTGGCCTAGACAGTCTTGAAACCCTAGCATGATTAATAAGTTACTCTAGCTGTGACATATTCTAGATGATGATATTGTTGATGGTGTTGGACGCCACCAACAATCAGGGGGTCTCCTCGATATGAAATCCCAGTTAGACCTCACATTGTTTGGAGTAGGATCCTAAACTGGAAAATTAGGCCAGGCTCCATGATCTTAAAGATTTTTCTTGGCTCCAATAAACGACACAAAATAAATGCATGTATTTTCAAGATAAACAAGTTAGTTAGCATTGTGATGTATTCAATTGCAAAGTGTATAATATTTATTTCCCAAAAAGGAAGAGAAAGTGAGTCTTTAAGATAAAAGTAATAGTATTATCCTAATAAATACACATGCATATATCTAAAAGAATCGTTAATAATCGTGTGAAATAATTCACAAATAAATAAAGATCATGAAATCAAGAGACACGTGATTCAAAGACGAATACTAAAGCCAACGAAATAGTACATTTACATAAACATACACCAAAAACAATGAAAGAACGGTATTGAAACAATTCATGTCATATTCATAAAAAGTGTGCCAAATCCAAGAGCTTCAGATTATTAAGTGGAAGTCCCAAGACACACCATTACAATGATACAACACTAGTTCCAATAGTGGAACGTTAAGAAACTATTTGCTTCTCAAAATCCTAATTTTATCTCCAATGCCTAGCTTGAGAATCCAAGGTGAAAAGGCCCTTTCTTGAGCTATGAGGTTATATATATAACAAATGAGGTGTCTCTCCACCTCCCTTGTGACTCTTGAGCTTCCCTCGTGACTCTTGAGCTCCTGTGTGACTTTTTTAATTCCTATGAAACCCTTGAGCTTCAATATGACTATTCACATTATATATGTGACCCTTTGGCTTCCACACATTTTACATTTTCTCATTTTTTAAATAACATAATTACATCCATAGATGATGTGGAAAAATATCATGACACCTAAGACTCTTCAAGTGACACTTGGAAAGGCCATGACTTGGAAATGATGACATGGATCTTCATTGTGGTGTGTCAATGTCATGCTTTCCTATCCTTGTTTCTTTCTTTGTATCTTCATGATAGATCTTGCAAGTACTTCATCTTCATCCTCCAAGAGGCTAGTTGATATGGGGTCTTTCTTGTGATATTGATCTTCAAACTTCAGTCGTGACCTAATGTCCCTTCATCTCTTGGCTTGATGATCTCTTTGTATCTCCAATTTCACAAGTGTCTTCTTATATGATCTCCTTGGAATCCTCCTTGAGCATCATCTGTTCATGTCAAGAGAACAACACCTACAAATTAAATTCACTCATGACAAGATGACATCAGTCCCAAAATATCCTAGTTTATCTTGTTCCTCATGCAACGTGTTGATTGAGCTAAGATAGTGGGAAATATTAAGGAGGATTTTTAAGGATTACATAGTGTGTAGTTCCAAGAGGAATTGTGCCGTGGTATATGGTCAATAAATAAGGATTGCACAATTGAGGGAGGCAGTGAGGCAAGCTTGTTCACTGTGATTGTGCAATGCACAATTCTGGAAGGGATGAGACAATGGATTGTGTAGTTGATAAAGTCAATCACTAAGACAGAGCCTTGCTATTGACTGAGAATGTGCAGTGCACATTTGAAGCTTGAATAGACAATGATTTCACAATTTATAAGTGTAGAAGGCAAACACTGAGCACTGGGATTCTACAATGTGTATTTCTTGGAGCAGTGGTTGCATAGTGTGAAATTTCAGGAGGCAAGGATGGATGACTGGGGCTTGAGACTACACAATGTGAAATTCATGAAGGAAATATGAGGGGTGATTTGTTGAGCAAGTTGTGAAGATAAGAAATATTCAGAAATTGACCAAGTGTGGGATAAATAATATGGAAAGATAAGAGTATAACTAGACTTGAACATGATCACACACTCATAAAAGATCAACAACATGTAACTAAAACGCTTAACACCCATAATCAACATACATCATTAAAAAGAAAGAAAAAATAGACTTACCTCCAAATTCGACACTTAAGTGTAATATCCCAAAATAGGAAAAGATAGTAATATAAAACACAATAACTGGAAACTACATGAATGTACAAATAAATTGTAAACACCATGAAAGTAGACAGAATAGCTAAGTCATTTTATTAAACAGGAGGTCAAATACAATGTACAATAGTGCTAAAAAATAGCAGCACTCAAGCCGACAAGGATTGCTAGAGTGACCCTCAAGTCCCCTCACTAAAGACACTATGTAACTGCTCCTCTGTTGGAGGCCATACTGTGTTGTCCCTGTTGGAAATTATGGAAATATAACTGATGGTTGAAAAGGGATGCGTAGATTTGGCTATTCTGGAGCTCAAATGATGTCAAGATTTCAGATCTGAGCTCTATGATGAAAACCAAAAATAACCCAAAAAGGATTTCCAGATTGGATCACCTTGGAAAATCACCCTCCTAGGGCTTGCAATACATAACTACTGGGTATGTAGATCTGTGGAATGAACTAAAATATAAAATGTTGCAATTATACACAATCAGCTCAATGCATGAAGGGTTGATCCCTTCTCCTGATCTCCAAGCTAGAAGCTTGAGATCTAGCTCATCCTTCCTCCTCTCAGGTTGCAACTGTTGAATACACAACCGTTGGAATGGACTGCACTGTCAAGAGGGCTGAAGTTGTATCATGTTGTTAGATGATGAAATATAGCTCACAGCTAATGGAAAGAATCTCACCAAAGTGAGTAGATGATCCCTCACAGGATTCCAATCTGAAATACTTGGAACTTCCTTCCTCCACTGGATATACATGGCTGGACTGCACAATTCCTAGGGGAACTACTACTGCTTGGAGGTGTAGAATGATGGCATGATGTCAGATGTCACAATTTTTCTCTTGGAATACTGAAATGAAAGTACAAGGTGAAAGGATGATCCCTCCACCATTTTTCTAGCTGAAATGCTAGAAACTACCTTCCTCATCTCAAATCCTCAAGAAGGAATGTGTAATTCCTGAATCTGTATGTGCTGAAGAGAGGGGTTGAATGTGGCAAAAATGTCAGATGATGAATGGCTTCTCAAAGAAACCTTTCCAGAGTAGGCACTCGAAGTCCCCTGTGGATAAGGGTGGGATTCCCACTCAGGAACACCCGTGTGATAAACATCATTGCAGACTTAGCTAAACAGTTGAAGTGTGCAAATAAATGTCAAATTACACAACAAGATCTAAATCTAGAATCATGCCCTCTATGGCTGCCCTCACCTTCCTTTTATCTTGTGAGAGTCTCCCCTAGCCTTGGCCCACCTCATTACTGCGCTGCACATGTGTCCACTAGCCTCCATGAAGATTGTGTCGTCTCTCCATGATCTCCATCATTTCTGCATTTAATCTCCACTACACCCACCATGTGTGAATTTAATGCACCACTTCCTCCATCACTACATCATTATTTCTCTATGCTCTTACTTTTATTCCTCTGTTATCTCCATCATATTCCTCATTATTGATCCGTGATCTCCACTCTTCCTTCATTAATAAGCCGCTCCACTACTTCATAATGCTGGTCCACTACCTAACTAACCCACATTCACACAACATAAGTGGATTTTATTCATATATGGGGTTTATGGGTCCCTCCACCCTTTTATTTACTTAATTAAATAGAAAAAGTAAGAACTCTAATATTCCAATTAACTGGTGGAAAATTGGGAATATTGCAGTCCTCCCCGCCAAAATGTTTCTTGTCCTCAAGCAACTTCAAAAGTAGATGCTACAAAAATTCATCTCCCTCCAAATGGCATCCTCATATGGAAGGTCACCCCATCTTCTCCAATTTGCTATGTATGCCCAGCTCTATAGCTACCTCTATAGAATGTCTAGAATGGCCTCCAACTGTGTAGTTAGATGCCTCTCCTCATCAATGAATCCCCAAGTGGCAACCATCTGTTTTCCAAGAGTCTCCTCTCTGCATGAGGTATATGAAGTGAAGTGGTTTCTTACCCAAGTGGAAAGTCCAAACTCATAAAATATCTCTCCATCCCATGCTTTATGGAGTAGATTGTGTCTCTCCATGCTCCCATCCTTGGCCCCATTTCCCCTGCTTGCTCCAAGCATCATCTCAACATTGTGAAAAATAGGAAGTAGAGACATATGGGTTGACATGTAAAATTCTGGACCATACTCTCCCAATAGTATCCACCACAACAATGACTCTTGCTGCCATATCGCACCATCATCATACCCAGTATGGTAGCCATATTCTCTCAAGAGAAGCCACCGCAGCAATGCCTCTTGCTGCCACACCACCTCATCATCATACCAAGTATGATGACCATACTCTCCTAACATAAGCCAATGTAGTAAGGCCTCATGTTGCCATCCTACATCATCATCATGCAAGTTAGGGGAGAATGTTAACCCATATTCTCTCAAGAGTAACCAAAGCAACAATGACTCTTGTTTCCACCTCACATCATCATAATGAAAATCATGGAGCAAAAATATACTGATTGACATGTAGAATTTCACATCAGAACAACATAACCAAGCTCCTTGCTTCCACATCATGTGAGTGCCATGCAATTTCCTAAATAATAATACACCCATTGACATAGGATATGTCATGTGGTGGTCAAACTCTCTCAACAGTAACCAGTGCAGCCATGCCTCCTATTAGTTGCATCACAACAGTACTATGCAAGGCATGGATCATACAAATATGTAATGTTGGGTGGTAACCATACTCACCCAAGAGAAACTAGTGTAGCCATGCTTCCTCTTGCCCCGTGTTATAGATATGCAAGTAGCCTTTCAACCACTTTCTCCTTAACCTCACCCATCCATCCAACTGTGGGTGATGACTCTTATCATGCTCCATCTTGGTATCCACCCAATAGAGAATACCATCCTCCTCCATCTGAGGACAATCTTTGCACTCCATGATATGTTGGAATGCATCCTCCTTGAGGTCTCTCCATGAGATCCTCTCATCGATGGCTTGATAGAACCTATGAGGTTCTGAAGATTTTGTATGCAAAAGCTTCTCTTTGAGTTATGAGATTCTCATCAAGAAGGCTCTATCCTGATAATGGAATATGTTATCCATCACAAGATGTCTATCATCTACCATCTGCCCATCTAATGCTTCATAAGTGAAGAAGTCATCGGAATGGTACAAGAATAGTTGGGCCCCTGGCTCATCACTGCTACTCAGTGACAGTGCTACTGATCTCCATGATGGTGCATCTGATGTCTCATGGCCATACACAATGTTGAACTCACAGTCCTACATTGTACTGATTAGGACTATGCTCATCCTATCCTCTGAAACTCTACACTCCAACACAAAGTGTTGTGTGAACCTCAACAATGTAAAACTAGGATGGCTATACATCTCCTCCTTGAACAAGTCAAGGGTCCTTTACGTAGTGATAGTATGCTGCTCCAAGTCAGCAAGGTGATCTAACCCTTGGTCATGAAATTTTCCTAAGGGTATGGCCCCACAAATCTCAAATTGAGGTGCTGAAATAATATGGGATGGAAATGTTTGCAAACCTTGTATTATCTAATACTTGGGAACATCTTGCAAAGCTACAAGAGTTCCTCCAATTGGTGTAATGGCTTCTCCAACTGCTGGTGATGGTGATGGTTGCTCCTCTACTATTGTACCGGCCCTGGTATCTACCTCTGATTCCTCATGCATCTCTTGAATCATGTATGGGCCTCTCAATGTCAAGGGCTCAAGACCATCTTGCAAAGATGCAAGTGCTCCTTCCACTGATGTAAGTACTTCTGCAACCGGTGGTGGTGGTAGTTTCTCCCTTTCTGAAGTGATAGTGCTGACATCTTCCCTTTTCTCCTCATATACTTTCTCATCAATTTCGAGAAATGTCTCTATGGAAAGTGTCTTCGGTTTTATTATATCAAACTTCTTTATCAACCTTCGAGTGAAGTATGCATAAGAATTCACTCTTGTATGTTTAACATGTCTGAACCACCAATCCTTTGCTTCACCCTCAAGATGCAGCATTGTAATCTCAACAGCCTCTCCTTCTGCTACTGGGTGTAGCTGGAAGAATGCATATAACTCCTTCCTTCAATTCCTTGTTGTTCTTGTGGATGACCCATCAAGGTAAGAAGAATCTATTATGTATGTGCCCTTTCCTTCTACTGCTGCTACGGGGTCTCCGATTTTCCTTGATTTGGAAAAACTGTTGGAGATTTAGATTCTCCTTGAATGCTCTAGACTGAGATTTGTACTCTGCAATATAATCACTCAGAGTTTCATGATCTAAGTATCCTCCATCTCCATGCCATTCATTTCCTTTTGCAAAGAAAGTGGACATAGTAGAGTGTTGTGGAGCTCTTTGCATTATCGGTTTCTTCTGCTGTTGATAGGAAGTGCTTGGACCTTCCTCATCCTGAAACCTTCTTAAGGTTCCTTTTTTCCTCTCCCTTCTCATTTATTTGACCTCTTGGAGAGATCCTGCATAGATCTGAATAGAAGTTTGGCAAAAATTAATCCCTCCATAATTGTAGATCTCCACTTTCTGCTTCTTCCTCTGATGTCATCAAATGAAGTGCCTACAAGCTGAGCCAAAGATCATGCTCTGATACCATAGTAATATCCCAAAATAGGAAAATAAAATAATATAGAACACAATAACTGGAAACTACAACAATGTACAAATAAAATGTAAAGACCATGAAAATAGATAGAATATTTGAGTCCTTTTATTAAACAGGAGGTGGAATACAATGTACAATAGTGCTAAAAAATAGTAGCACTCAAGTCGACAGGGATGGATAGAGTGACCCTCAAGTCCCCTCACTGAAGACACTGCGTAACTACTGCTCTGCTGGAGGACATAATCCGTTGTCCCTGCTGGAAATGTTAGAAATATAATTGCTAGCTGAAAATGTATGTGTAGATCTGGCTGTTCTGAAGCTCAGATGATGTCGGGATTTCAGATCTGGGTTGTCTGATGAAAACCAAAAATAACCTAGAGAGGATTTCCAGATTAGATCACCTTGGAAAATCACCCTCCTAGGAATTGCAATACATAACTACTAGGTATGCAGATATATGGAATGAACTGAAAGATAAAAGGGCTGCAATCATACACAATCAACTCAATTCATGAAGCGTTGATCCCTTCTCCTGATATCCATGCTAGAATCTTGAGATCTAGCTCCTCCTTCCTCCTCTCAAGATGAAACTACTGAATAAACAACTGCTGGAATGGAATACATTGTCAAAAGGAATGAAGTTGTAGCCTACTTCTAAATGATGAAATATAGCTCATAGCTGATGGAAATAATCTCACCAAAGTGAGGGAATGATCCCTCACATGAATCCAAGCAGAAATACTTGGAACTTCCTTCCTCCACTGTATCTACAAGGTTGGACTGTGAAATTCCTGGGGAATTGTTGCTGATTGGAGGTGTAGAATGATGGTATAATGCCAAATGTCACAATGTTTCTCTTGGAATACTTAAATGAAAGCACAAGGTGAAAGGATGATCCCTCCACCGGTTTCCTAGCTGAAATGCTAGAAACTACCTTCCTCCTCTCAAACCCTCAAGCAGGAATGTGTAATTCCTGAATCTGTATGTGCTGAAGAGATGGACTAAATGTGGCACCAATGCTAGATGATGAATGTCTGCTCAAAGAAACCTTTCAAGAGTAGTCACTCAAATTCCCCTGTGGAAAAGGGTGGATTCACACTCTAGAACACCCATGTGCTAAACAGCACTACAGACTTAGCTAAATAGCTTAAGCATGTAAAGAAATGTCAAATGACACAACAAGATCCAAATCCAGAATCATGACTTCTATGCTATGTGAGCCTCCCCTAGCCTTGGCCCACCTCATTACTGCATTGCACATGTGGCCACTAGCCTCCATGAAGACTGCGATGTATCTCCATGATCTCCATCATTTCTGCATTTAATATCCACTCCCTCCATCATGTGTGCATTTAATGCACCACTTCCTCCATCACTGCATCATTATTGATATATGTTCTTACTTTTATTCCTCCACTATCTCCATCATCTTCCTAATTATTGATCCATGATCTCCACTCTTCCTTCATTAATAAGCAAGGAAAATTTTAGGGGCTAATATTCATAGGTGGGCTAAATTTCCATTTTTTTTCCAAAAAAAAGATTCGCTAATTTCCATTTTTCTAAAAATAATTCACCCAAGTTTTATACTATTAAATTATTTTACCTTAAATATCGCAAAAATTATATGAAGAGAATATACAAAAGCATAACAAATTTGAATGTTTTTACAAATATATCGCCATGTATTTTATAGTTTTCATATTAGAGACTATCAAGATTAGCCAAGGTTTCTAAACTTCAATATAAATGTCCATCCTTAAAATGTTCCCTGTTAATAAGTTGCTCCACTACTTCATAATGTTGGTCCACTACCTAACTAACCCAAATTCACACAATATAAGTGGATTTTATTCATCTATGGGGTTTATGGGTCCCTCCACCCTTTCATTTACTTAATTAATTAGAAAAATTAAGAACTCTAATATTCCAATTAACTGGTGGATAATTGGGAATATCAAGGTACACTTTGTGACACTAGTGTCGACTGCAACATGAAAATGCACAATACTTTGGGAATAATTATAAGGAATATCTCTATGACAGATAATGACCCATACTTCTAAGATAACACACCAAATATTCCTCATAAACATGCAATATAACTTCCTTTCACAAATAGCGACACTTCCCTTAACAGAAGATGACATTTATATTTTCTTCACAAAGGGACTTTGAAACTTAGAGAATAAGTATGGAGTGACTTTAATAACTAGAAACAATAGTTCACGTGGTTAAATGGAGGCTCCAAAGTTTGAATATGGGCTGAAATTTGGAGGGTGTTGTAACAATGACAACACTTGGCAAAACATTCCTAGAACTCCAACTTCTCAGGTTTTGATCTAGATTTAAGCACATGGCCTAGTCTCTCATGAAGTATTGATTCATCAAGAAGATCACTTCATTTTCCCCATTTAACTCAGTTGTAGATGTATTCTCTCCTATTCATTTTTATCAGTTAAAAACATTTACATATCTTGTCATATCAAAATTATTTCGATTTTGGAGAAGGGTAATGTATAGTCATGAGATTCAAATGATCAGATTTTTAGTTTCATATTCGATGTTGTTGTGCTACAAGCAGGCCTATTCAGTACTTTGGTAGAGTCACTACATGAACATAAGCATTGATTCACTACCAGCAAGCATGTTCAATACCTTGACAAAGTTACTTACTTCGCCTTCCTACACAGGAATCCTTTCTCTTCTTTCACCCATTATTTTATTTTAATATGCTCATTGGAATTTTATCTATGTTTACATCGCCAAGTTGGAAGAGGGATCATAACTTATTAAGAGAAAGAAAGGTTTTTCCTTTGGATACTATTATATACTTCTAAAATTAATATCCTCACCATTAGTTTTCTCCATCCCCTTCTATACTTGATTGGATCAACATGAAAAACACAATTCAATTACAACACCAAGTCAAGGAATGAAGATCCTAAAATAGATACGGATTCCATGCTTTTGCTCAAATTTTTCCATTTGAATGGATCATATTTTCCATTGAGACATCATTGACCTTAAATATATCAGACGAAGACAAAAAAGAGGGACGGAAAGTTAACCAAGTGTTTTTTCATGTCACAAATCCCTTTAAAAATTTTCCACATCCATTAGAACCAAGAAAAACGCTCTCACACAAGGTTTTATTTACATGACTAACAAGACAAAAGAAAATGGAAAGGACACAGTTACATGAATGGTAAAAACAAATAAAAGGTGAAGGAAAGAAATATTTACATAGATATGGACACAACCCTAGGTTTCTAGTAGAAATAACATTTGAGATCTTGGCCATTGATAGGAAGAGAGTCTATCTTCCCATCTAAGTATTGAAGACGATAAGTATGGTAGCCAAAATTGTCATGTAAAAAAAAGGGATTGATCCATATGGATTGGAATTTAGTGTGTTTACCTTTCTCTTCATGGAATTTTTCCCACTTCAATACTAAGTCTCCCACACCAAACTCCTCATTCCCCCACATATTTGTTTTCAAACCAACACTTGATATGACTCTCATGAACAATAAAGTTTCCCTTTTCTTTATTGTTTTCTTCCTCTAACTTCAAAAGGGTGTTTATCATACTTTGAACATCAAGACATGGTTTACCTCAAGATTCATGAGAAAGATGAAGGGTCAGGAGGTATATATTCGAAGGAAGGATAATTTATTTTCCATACATGAGGAAGTAAGGGGAAGCCTTTAGAGAGGGTTTTGGTGTGACATGGTCAACCCACAAAGCATTCACCAATGCATTATGCCAGTTAATTTTCTCAGAGTAAATTATTTTCTTGATGATTTGAATCAAATTCTTATTGTCAGACTTAGCTAAATTGTTTCCCTTAGGGTAGTAGTTATATGAGTGCTTTAAAACAATACCATTTTCTAATAAAAAATCATAAAGTTTTAATGATGAGAAGTAAGTTTCATTATCAAAAACCAACGATGTAGTAAATCCAAACCTAGTGATGATATTTTTCTTAAGGAAATTGATGACTTCTTGCTCATTCACTTGTTTCAACAAAAATGCTTCTACCCACCGACTAAAATAGTCTGTGGCGGTTAAGATATATCAGTTTTTATTTGATGAATGTGGAATATTTTATCCAATAACATCTAATCCCCATTTTTGAAAAGGTTCTTCAATGGAAATGGGTTTCAATGGGGTGGGTGACTTCCTATCATGATCAACACATATTTGGAAAATGGAACACATACAGGCGTAGGTATGTGCATCCTTAAATAATGAGGGCCAATAATAACCAACCCTCATAACTTTATGATTTGTAGTATCACCCACATATTTCTCACTGGTTGTCTCATCGTGAATGTGTTAGTGTGTTTGGTGCACGCATGTACGAAATCACACCAACTTAAGGGGTCTGGTCTACCCTGTTAAGTTATTGGTCACAAGCAAAAAAAGAAGTGGAGTAAAGAAAGTTAGTGGAACAAGCTAGAATCATAAACATACTAGATATATAAATGGCATGCATATATAAACTAAAACTAAAACAAATAAAAAAAGGCTATGAATAGAGTCAAACAACTGCAATAATCCAAATGGTGGCTCTTCGGCCCCTCTTTTTGAGTGCTGGTAGGAAATGAGGATGAAAATTTAACCCTCTTGCGAAAGGGCCCCTAGAACATGGGTTCTAAGTCTTGATGCAAGGATGTTTTTACTTCCAAGCTTGCTTCGGTGCAAAGTATCCCTCTCTCTACTGTGTTGTACTGAACTTGTTGGATGGCCAACAATTGAGTCCCCTCTATCTTCAGCTCTAGATCACACACTGCTGGAATTGCTTGGGAAATTCTAGCTAGCATAACAATGTGCTCACAAGTTCTTCATCTCATGGTGGCCTTATATATGAGAATTCAAATCCTCTTTCCCTCTCTTGGTACATTGTGGATGGTGACCCAAGAGAGGGGGATGATTCCTTTGTGTGCCACAAATGTTCTCCCTCGATGTCTAAGGAGGCTTTGGTGGTTGTCCTTAGGCAGCTTCAAGTGTGAAATCACTGTCCTAGAGTGTGATTTTTGTGGTCCTAGAAAGTGACTTTCTCCACTCCCAGGATTGCGTGCATTTCAGGTCAAAAAGCACACAAACGCGCTCTTTAGGAAGGATTATGCACACAAAAGCATTTATGAATTGCTCAAATTTGATTTTTCCTCAAACCTTAGAGATTTTTAAATACTTTCCAGATTCTCTAATGTCTTTCAACCCTGTAAATCCTTCTTCTTGACATTAAATAATGTCGTCTTCAACTTGTACGACTTTTCAGTGTTAACAGTTGCCCCCTATTGTGTGAGGTCTAGGAAGAACTATATAGCCAAAATACATTATATTATTTTTATGCATATTGTGTGTAGAGAGAGAGAGACCTATGTGAATCTTGGAATTGGAAACACTCTGCACCAGTTCGAAGAATGACTATGTCCTATGGGACCCCTGTAAGAAAATATAGTACAATATATATACAAATTTTCGACCAGGCATTCATGTCCCATGATCGTGATGTTGTGGCTAGCTAAACAAATCTATTTGATAGATACATGTTCTGTTTGTGTCACTAATATGGTAGTGATCTAGTGGTTGCTTACGATGGCTGTTAATGCCCTCCGGGGTGTTTTTTTTTTACAATTGGTGGAATGTGGTACCCATATGCGTAAGCTTGGTATGGCATATAGTTGCACATAGTACGCATAGGTGTTGGCTGGGACCTTCCCGTGTAAGCATTGATGAAAGAGACGCTTTTGAAGGCACGGGTCTTTGACGAAATTGATCAAAGTGCAATGGTTGTAAGGTACAATGCCATCTTGACAGGAAAGCTTTTTTTGTAGTCAAATTTTAGGAGGATCGATGACATCTGTGGCCAATGATGTCTCCCACAGTGCCACCCGAGGATGCCCCTTTTATGGAGAGGGGTGATCCAAGGTACCACTTCCTTTTTGGAAAATAGGTATTGAAGTCAACAAAAAGGAAGCCTCAACCGAATGAGGGGTCGCTGACATGAAGGGGTCAGGAACCTGGATGTGATGGGTTTAACATAGGCATGTTGGTGAGGGGTGACTAAAAAATGATAATGGGGATTTAGTGGCCCAAGGTCAGAGTATACTAAGTAGCTTGGCAGCAGTCATAGTTAATTTTTATGGGAAAATCCCTCGAGTCGGTAGGACTTCCAGGGTGGGTATGAACTGGCTATGAGTGTCATGGTGGCTTGTGCGTGGGGGTGTAATATTCCGACCAAGGGTGTTCAGGAACTGCTGCCATGGTAGAAAATATGGATGAGAGGGTGGGGGAAATAGTGCACTATTTGCGGTCTGTGTATACTTACCAAAAGAATAAAATAATGGGATTTGGTTTGTATGAAACACAGAGACAGGTGCCCCAAAACATGAAAGTATTTGCTCACTGATGTTTTGAGGAAGGTGTTTTGTTGAGAGTGGGGGCCCCATTGGTTGGTCTCATGTGTGAGGTTGATGAAGCAGATGAAAAAGTATCGCATATGGGGTTATGTTGGCAGAGATATGGTGGGCCAAATGCGAGGCGTAGTAGTGCACTTTTGATCTGCTTATACAACCTGGCCGTCTAGGAAGGGGCTTTTATTTTGTATGGTAAAACTTGACCTTTATGCATGGTGGATGGATGGGCATGAGGTGATTCCCGAACTAAAGTGGTATGGCCATGGTGTCACTTTTGCTGTGATATATGGTCTACTATGGGTGACGAGCACCATGGAGGGGAGGCTCTGCTGACCAACGAGGATGTTTATCATGTGCAGGGTGAGGTGATGATAAACACGATTAGATATGTGGAACCTATGGTTGATTTCTGATGGAGAAATTATTTCAAGATATATAGAGTTTTCTAGGACTCTATCATGATGGGGGTAGAATGATACCTGCTCTGGAACTTTCAGTGGATGGAGTTGTGAACGGTTTGCGAGATTTTCCTACAAAAACAACTATCTCAAGTGAAAGCATCTTCTTTATCAAATATTATTGAAATTCATGATCTTTAAAAAAAGAAGATGAGAGAGGGCATACCTGTCAGTGCTGAAAAATATTTTCAAGAGTGCGAATGTGTGGCATCGCCTCTGTTCATCATGGAGTGCTGATCACGGTGCTACTTATGGTTCGGAGAATGGACCTTCTGATCTCTCATTATGTTCCTCCCAAGTTTTTTAAAAGGGTGATATATACGTGAATATGGCCCTAATTCAATTCATTTGTACTTGTTGAGTTCTTGAGAGTTCATAGGCTTCTGCATAGCAGTTCTTTCCATTGTAGTCAGCCTGAGCACCAAGTATTAGTGATATCATGCCCAGGTAACCTCCATGACATCCTGCACTTTAATTTTTTTAGTCTAATGGTGACGGGGTCCGTACAATAGTTGTTTGTGCGGATTCTAAGGGATTTTTCCCTAAATTTCGCAGGCGATCGAGGAAAAAGTGCACCCTCCATGCAAATTTTCTGGGGATATGCGCGTTGTTCGCCTTATTTGGTGTGCCCTAAGGGACAGGTGTGTAAAAGTCCAAGGCAAAAATTTTTTGAGTTTTGCCAAATTTTTATGTGTTTTTTGTTGCTGTTGGGTTCTTGTTTTGATGACAGGTTGTTGTGGAGGGAGCGGTATTGGCCCGAGCTCCGAACTGCATTGGTTTTTGATGCTAGGGCATGCTGTCAGCTGGCGCAATGGGGGCTCCTGAATTTCACGAAAAATGAGCTTCTTCGGTCGCAGGATTGATTGCTTCGTTACTTGATCTAGCATTGGCGTAGGAGGCACAACATCTTTGTTTTGTGTGGGACTAACCTCGCCATCCATCCCGAGATAGATGTATATTTTTTTACCATGTTATTGCCTCATGGTGAGGCATTGAAGTATCCGCTCCCTTCTAGGAGAGTGGATTTGGAGAGGTTCTGGAGATGTCATTATGGTGGGTCGCCTCTTACGGAGGGGTGCATCAGCATTTCATCAGTGACAGATTTGGTAGAGCGGTGGTCTCTGGCCATGATTATGCGACTCGCAGGGTCGTCAACTCCGCATCGAGCATCTGGCCCGCATGTTGGAGTCTTGTGCTAGCTGAGGGCCGAACACTTCTATGATTTTTCCCATTTTTTCTATGATGGGATGGTGACACAGCTCAACAAGGTCTACAATGGATCGAAGTTGTTTATGTACGCCAGCATTTTATGCAGCATTATGTATGAGAGGGTAGTGTTGTTAAGACCAGTGGTGGCAGTGCCTCCTGGGGGCCACGGGAGCCTCGTATGAGGAGGTGGGCTCTAGTGATGCCGTGAGGTAGTGGGGGCATGGTGGGGCATTACTATAACACCATGACTGAGGCTTGGTTTGAGGTGAACCCCCATATGTTCTTGCCATATTTTATGTTTTCTACATTTATTTGAGTATATACATGCTTATGTATTTTTATGGTGACACTGACATAGTCTTGGTTGCTCTTTGCAGATGTTGGTAAGGTAGGTCGCCCCGTGGCTCGATTGGTCGGCCATGGTCCTCTTTGGAGACCTTGGGGTAGTATTGGAGGGCAGGGAGGAGATGATATTGGAGGACCTGCCAGTGGACCTGGTGGTGGTGCTGGCCCTTTTGGAGAGGGCAATAGCTCGGCCGCTGTCGAGGCTATGGCTGAGCGAGCTCGTGCTGATGCAGAAGCGGCACATGTAGATGTGGCAAAGGCTCGCAATGCATAACTGATTGCTCAGGTGTCAATTCTAGAGGATGCCTGGGGTCGAGTGGACCACTTGTACTAGGGGATGCCTTCTCGAGGTTTAATGGATGATCTCGAGGAGGTCTGGCTGGAGATGGTGATGGCTAGGGAGCGGGACTATCAGCCTCTTTTACGGCGGGTGGCAGTCTCAGTTGTGACGACGCCTCCGGTGGTGGTACCGGGAGCAGTTGTGGGTCCAGGTGCACCTCCTAAGGGGGCACCACCCTAGAGTATACTTGTACATAGGGAAATCACCCATTATGAGGATGCTTCCCCTATTTTTGATGAATTTTTGTGTATCTATGGATTGGCTGATGGGTCAGCAGCACTATTTTCTGTACTCATACATATACATCTTGATATATATATATATATATATATATATATATATATATATATATATATATTGCGGCTCTATATGTTGTGTCACCTGTTTCGGTTTATGGATGATGTTATGCTGATGGATATCTATTTTTTTGGTTTTTTATGTATGATGGTTTATCTGAGATGCATTCCAGTTTAGAAGAGTGTTAGCTATGCGATCAACTATTTGATTTTTACTCCTTGGTACATGTGTAAATGTAATATAGTCAAATTTTCTGCTTAATCTATTTGCATGGAAATATTTCCTAAATAGATGTGTATCTCTTGCCTCATATGTTTGGTTTAACTGTGACACTACTAACTAGGAATCGAGGTAGACATGCATATGGATTATGCCCTGATGGAAGGTGTCGCACATAATTCTGATGACAGTGTCATATTCTACTTGATTTTTGGTTGTTGAACCAATGCACACACCATTTATATAGAGTGGTGATCAGTCCGGGTGATAGATCACCCAGGAAGCTTCTGCTAAAATTCGAGACCATCTTAATGCTCCATCAGCAAATCCAAAATGAGGTTTAGGTTGGTGATCCATGGTGGCACTTTGAGCGTGTTTCAATAAGCCTTTTGGTCAAAAAAATTTGGTGGTTGGGTTTGTGTACGTTCACTCTAGGGAAGGGCCATCTTGGCCCCTATGGGTAAAATTTCTTGAGGTAAAGGCTATTGACAGGGTTGCTGAGGCATGTCCAGTCTGCTTTCGTCAAGATGTATGCCCCCTGTCAAAGGAAATGTTTGATGATGTAGGATCCTTTCCACAAGGTTTCAAACTTCCCTCGCTCTGGGGATTATTTTGCGACATCATAGTGAAGGACTAGTTCTCCCTCTGTGAATGAGTGAGGGTTGATGTGGCAGTCAAATGATGCTTTTACCCTTTTCTTATGGGCCTCATTTTGTTGTAACGAATGTCTCCAGCTTTCATCAACGAGCTCTAGTTTTACTAGGCATTTTTCTATAGGTTGGGTATCATTAAGGAGTTCGATAGCGGCATGCGAATTTGGGATCTCACGGAAATCAATGCAAAAGCGCAAGGTACCTTGATCTTTTACGACAGGAATAAGGTGGAAATCCTAGGACGGGGGGGCAGCTGTAATCCTATTTCTGATGTGCAATGATACAAATCATATATGGTGAATCGTGTCATCGATTTTCAGTGGGGGAAGAATCTCTGTGATGGGAGTTTGCGTAAATGCAAGGTTGGGTTCCTCACTAAGATGGTCAATTTCCTATGGGTCGAAATTGTGCCTGCTGAAGAGGTGCCTGAATGTTTCCATTAGCAGGCATAACTCCAGTGCGTGGTTTTGGCTAGTGCAGATGGTGCATGGTACCACTGTGCCAACTGAGTAGATTGTATGGGAATTGACACTACTCGTTGTTCCTGATGAGGATGCTTGGAATGGATCTATGGTAGAAGAGGGGGTCTTATTCTTCCATTTTCGTATTGTTGGCTTGGGTGTTTCTAACTCTTTGGGAGAGTGTAGACACAACGCTACTCTTGCCGCTCTTAGCTTGGGGAGATGCACACATTTAATCGTATAGTGAACGTGTGAATAAATCTGGCAATAGGTACGCGTGATCTTCTCTTGGTTAGAGAAAATTTTATGAGGGAGAGAAGAGACTATGCGAAAACTATTTGCAAGGGGATTTAGTTCTCTGAACTGATTGACCGGGTGGTCATTCAAGTTGCATAATCTACATGTTATCCTAGGCTTTGCCTGGGTCATGTTTGGTTGGTGTGTCGTCCTTGTTTTCCCATCACGCCCGTGTGAGTGTGGGGTCGTTGTTCAAGGGGTGATGTAATTTCTAAATCGTCTGAGGGTATCATCTTGTTTCTTCTATATGGTATGAATCATATCGATGGTGGGAAGAATTCGCGAGATATAAGTACAATGTTGCTCATGGTGATTTCATTGACATATTAGGAGAAATATCCCAGATATGGAGGTCCCATAGTGCTCAGTTTGAGGTCTGGTAGAGAACCAGCATGGTAACGTTGTTGAACCAGAGCAAGTGGCGACCGCATGATTGGGCATTTTGCATAGCGTGCATGTTGGTATTCTCTATAGAGAGCAGTTGGGGGTAACTAGGGGCTCTCTGATTGGTCTCTTTTTAGCTGAAAAGAATAGGATGGATCTGATCATCACATCCTATTGGGTTTTGGAGTTGTCCTAGGATTCTGCATCCATGTCGTCTTCTTGGGAGAGGCGGACTATGGCTGAGCGTAAACTAGCGAGGACTAGCTGGAATCGGGGGATATGTTGAAAATTCTCCATAAGGTAATTGTTGGCGCATAAAGTAAATGTGAATTGTGTTGGCTGTAATCCAACATAGCAAACCCATTCTATAGGATACCATATATGGATGAGTTCCAGGGCTATGCATTCTTCGAGGAAGTGACCACATTCATCGCACAGTGTGCAGCGTATGACAGGAGGGGGCAAGACTGGGGGTCTTTCTGGTGCCCTTCATTCCTCCTGTAAGTACAGGATGGTATGAGGTTCATTTCCAGATGCCTGGGTGGAGGGATCCTCTTGATAGGATCACTCAATGGTGTGTAAGGCATCCCTATATCACGGGATCTCTAGGTAATGATGGGTATAGTTCCTATAGTTGCTGCAGATAGAGAATGCATGATTGGTACGCAATGCTTTGCCTTTACCTTTGGTGGCAGGTTCCTTTTTATGGGAACGTGGCATCGCGATGTATGTCTCAAAGCAAAGGAGTGGTTTTAATTCATCCAGCTATGGGCAGATATGGGTAGGGTGTCCTATTACATCACATATGGCGCAAATGAGTGATTCCCGTTGTATGGCGGGAGTCTCCATCTTCTTTCCTCTCTTCTCGGTTTCTTAGCCATAACCACCAATTTTGCGATGCAAGTTTCCTTTGCAGGGGTGGTTTAGATTGTTTCTTGGATGGGTGGGGCATCCTTGGGACTGAGGAGCTTCAACCCTATGGCAGTGATGTGGGTGGCTCATGTTCCTATAGGGGGGATGAGTTACCAAATTGGTATTGCCAATGATATGTTTGGAAACACAAGTGTTGCAAAAGTGTGCTGGGAGACGAAGCCAGTTGGGGGGTAGAGGAAAGGCGTTTGGGAAGCAACGTAGGCTAGAGAGGTTGTCGTGGCTGATGACTCAGTGTCATTACTGGTCATGTTCGTGTCCTAACTAGCTTTGGTGCTTGATGTGGACATCATGCAGACTAGAGCCCCTGTGACATCAGATGATGATTGAGGGATAATGGAAGGATCTCCTAAGAATGATCCTAGAACAAACGACGGTTTGAACTGGCCATGGCCATATTCTTGGTACCGTGAAAGCACATCCAAGGATGTATCTACACAGGGTAGAATTACATCAGTGTTTCTCGCTATGCGTCAATTGGTTGACAGTAATGATGCGATCCCTGTGGGGGAACATCATAATGCGAAAGATGGAGGAGGCTATGGCTAACATGGCGTACATGTAACTCTAACCAAGGAGTATCTTATAGTCCAAGTGAGCGTCCAAGACTTCAATGTCTATGTGGGTCGTCTTTCCGACTAAGCAGACCAGGACGTTTTGGTAGAGGAAAATGGGGGTTGAAGGACGACCATCGTATGCTCTAAGCGTGATGACTGAAGGTTTCAGTTAGGGAGACCCTAAATTATGCCAAAAAAATTTTGACATGATGCACGTGGATGCACCCTCATCAATGACACATCGGTGAATGGTGATATTCTGTACTGACACTGGTATCTGAAAGAAGACCATGGAAGGAAGCCTAAGGGTGGCTTTGTCTAAGTCAAAATCCATTAGGCATGTATCGGCAGGGTTGATAGCGTCTAACGCAAAAAGTAGGCTTTCCGTTGTTTTGGGCATGACTGCAATACTTTCAAAGCTGACATAACAGTAGGAGATTATGCTAAATCATCCATGATGATATAATTATGGGCCACTTTTGAGTAGTTTCCTGCTCGCCTATTGGATCCCTTCGCCATCTTTGGCAATGATTTGATAGCCATCTTCAAAATGGTCAAAGGTGCAGTCGGTGCACTGGTACTTTCTCCTCACACATTGGTGTCTGGTGGGGTGTCATAGTTTCGATTCTATGTTTGGAAAAACATCTCTTCACTAGTCATGTAGATTTCATGGTTGTTTTTCCCGGAGTTTTCTGGGTTTTGTTGCTGAGTGCTTACCATCCCTTGATGGGGGAAAGGTTCCTGCATCACAGCTGTTTGCTGGGAAGATCCTCCTTTTCCTCGGTTACTCTGTAGCTTCCTTAGCTCAGGGAGATCTGGAAAGTGGTGAGTATAATGTTCGTACTCACCACATATACAACAAGAATGGTTTGTTCGAAGAGGTGGCCTTTTGCTCTATCATTGGGCATTTCTTGGCTCCTGGCTCTGATTCCGGTTGGAGTTTCCTCTAGCCTGGGATCGCGGCGGGTGTTGTTGGTTGTTGCCCCTTTGTCTAGGATTCCCTTTGGGCTTGTTTTTTCCTTTTTTCTTCACCAAATTAGGAGGGTAGTTCTCTTATTTATATTGGTGTGGTTGGTTTTGGGAAGGCCGCACAAAGTTCACCTGTGCATTGGTTTGCATAGGCGGGTCTTGTGCTGGGGATTGAGCATAACGTGGTCCCTGGTTTGCACTTGGATGTTGGAGGGGAGCTCTTGCATCAGTTTTTCTTTCTGTTTACTAAGTCCCATGAGTTGGAGGATAGGGTCCTCCATGGTGATACGCTTGCACCCTATTGGTCAAATTTTGCTGAGGCATATGATGACTTTGAAAGCTGGGTTGTGGTACGTTATGGATAGAACCATATGTACAACCAAGGTTTTTACTGCTGCTATCGAGGTAACTTTGGGTCAATGACCCAATGATACCATCTGCAGAGTTCAACGTGCCTAGCAATTCTTGATAAGTTTGTAGGTGCAGGGTGTTTGGCAGGAAATTGTAAATGTATCATGACTGCGTATAAATCATCTCAAGCTATTGGGCTTTGCTGATGGCTTTCTCTTCGGATATGGGCCTTTGTTGTGCCACATCCTTTGAAATATCTACAGTGAGATTTTTTAGGAACAAATCTAAAAGAACCCAGTCGTCGAGTTTTGATTTACATAAACTACGACGCTGCCTCCATTTGTGGAGATGGTCCGAGATATGGACGTCAGTGGTTTGTCTAAAATGTGTCAGTAATTCCATTATGGAATCATGGTGAGTGGGTAACTGAAAATATGTTAGGAACGTAGTGGCGAGGGCACCAAAGGTTCCATGTGAAGCAAAGGGTTGCTCCACGTACCATTTCGCTACTACTCCTATCGGAGTGCGTTGAAATAGTCTCAAACGAATAGTGTCGTCAATGATACTGTTCGATGAGCACCATAGGTGGAAGGTCATGACATGATTATCTGGGTCTTCTGCTTGCTTACCTTTGAACTTTGAAATATCTAAAGGGAGCTTCATGGGCATGGGAGGCCATGTAGGGTTGTGTGCGATGGGGTCATTCGTTAGCTTGGTTAAGTCGGGTAGATTCAATGAAGCTAAGAAAGGTGATTGGGAGGTTGACGCCATTGCAACTTGCAAAAACACAAAGTTCTGGTTAGGAAGAGGGTTAGTCTGTGACGTACCCTGCTATGTATTTGACTGGCTTCCCTAATGGGTCACACTCCTCTTCCCCCCAGGGGTTCTGGGAGGAGTGGTGTGTGGTGTGGTGTTGGGAGACCGATCAGGGTTCCCAACTATGGATGCCCCAATAAAGGATGAACCAATAATGGTGGCAATGTTCCATATTTGACGCCTAAATGGAAAAATACCTAGAACCCCTACCGAAAATGGGGGGAGGTCCAAAAGACACCTAGATTGATGAGGTCCTGTTGGGTCCGTTCTGGTATCAACTATATCTGGTTTTGGAAAAATTTGAGAGGATAAAGTCTATGATCAAAGAAAAATTATGGTCACATATATAAAACAAAGAAAAAATAAAATAAATTTTCCCTTTAAATTAATTCTATGTGATAAAGCAATCAAAAAAGTGGTTTTTGTTTGTTTGTGTATGATACTCAAATTCTAGAAGACCAATTTTTCCTCACACACTCAAATGTAACTAGGCCTTGAGAATATATCTTGGGAGTTCTGGCACAACATCCCGTAAGAGCTGGCGAAGCCCCCAGTCAGCCGAAGAAAATCCATCAAGGTAAAGGTAGAGGATCTAGTGCTTTCCTACATAGTCACCTATAGGGAAAGGATGCCCTAGATTTTGGCACTAAGTACCACCGTCCCACATGAGCGTTCCATTCTTGGGCTTCTTGGTAAGTTAGCTAACAGTGTCGAGTATCAGCCATGTCCAGTAGCCCCAACTGATACCGCACGCACTGTGCCTAAGCCTAACCCCCTCTGAAATGGTCCTCTTCCATGCTCAGGTTTTCTTTTCTATGGGCTGATAGGTGGATTTAAAGCTCCCTAAATAGTCAACTTCTATGTTTCAATATGAATAATGATCAAGGTGGCTTATTGGGTGCCTACCCCCTTGATCCTAACTTGAACTATAAATTCTTTTGTGGCCCGTGTGGGGAGAATTTAGTGAGTTTGGTTACGTTAGTTTTAGGTGTCTTTACTTTTCTTAGTGGGTGGATGTGTGTGAGAAAAAAGTGGACAAGCACATAGTTTTAATGTGTGGATATGTGATGATCCTTTTCGAAATACCCTAGTATTAAACTATGTTGTATTGTTCCTTGCTAAAAAATCACATTTGCAGATATGGGCCGCTTTCTATTTTTCCTAATTGATCTATGTGATCAACTAAAGGGATATGGTGAGTTGTGAATAGAGAGTGTTCATTTGCTTGCCTAGGATCACTGAAGGGTGCAAAGGCAACAAATATTACTTTCTCTTCTATCGACAATTCAATCCTAGTCCCAAAATCCTAGTGCAAAATTGAACTAAACTAATGACTTTTACACTAGAAAAAAGAAACTGGCTAAGCATGCATGGACTTGGGCCACTTGCTTTGGTTAATTATCTAAGTGTGTTGGTACCTAAATTTGAAAAACATAATTTTTTTTTGGAAATGCAAGTTAATTTCCCCCCCTACTTAAACTACGTGTGAACTTTGCAAAAATAAACTTGAAATAAAATTGACACTAAGCCTAAAAAAAGCATCTAAGAGTGAGCTTTAACAAGCTGCGGGGTACCTCAACCAGTGTTGGCAGATGTATTATGGGCTACCAAGCACTTTACAAGCAGGAAAAGATAGAAATGTGGGAGAAATTTCTCTTTTGGTCTTTTGCGCGCAAAAGGCTGCAACAGGCACGATGTCTGAATGCATGCCCTAGGCACGTCCATGGGAGGGAAAAGCACGAAAATTCCTAAAAATTTAATTTTTGGAGTTGTTCTCGTTAAATCCTCATTAATAGTATAGCCTCTATTATGTTAGCTAGCCTCTCTTATTTTTATTATTGTACCCCTCAGAATCTATATTGTTATTATTGTGCCCCTAAATTATTATTGTTAGGTCGGCTAGGATTACATTGTGGCCCACTGGGATTACATTATGGCCCCATGGACTCCTATATATAGAAAGGAGGTTTTGTAAATTGAGTCATCCAAGAATTGTTCATTCATGTAATGTATTGGAGGTTGCCCCCTCGAAGTGGCTCATTTCTAAGGCGTGAATATCTCTTTTCTTCTCTCTTTGGAGCTGGTTACACAACATTTGGTATCAGAGCTTTGGGATTCTAGGATTTCGCTGCTCCAAACAGGTCATCGTGGCATTTTCGCTATAACTTTTTTTATACGAAGCTTCAGAAGCTGAAATTTCTAGGGTGCGAAGCTGAAATCTTGAGGAAGATTGTCTAAAATTCTGGTGAGTTTGTCTTCGCACATTTTCGGAGATATCATCTCAGGGAAGCAGGGTCTGTTTTCGCTCCTCTAAACATGGCTGCACGTGGTATTTGCGCTATAACTTTTTTTCTACGAAGGTTAAAAAACTGAAATTCGTATGGTACGAAGCTGAAATCTTGAGGAAATTCTTCAAAAAATTTCAGAGCTTGGTTCGCAATATTTTTGGAGATATGATCTGTGGAAGGTAGTGCTTTTTCAGGCTCCTGAATTGCATCTCAAAGAGGTGATCGTGGGAAAAGTTCAATAACTCTCTCTCTGGGTAGTGGATTTGAGTTTCGTAAAAATTGGTTGCAAGTACACGGACTTTAGTTTCTTGGCTATCAATTTTAGAGACAAAGGATGAAACAGTGACACGTGGCAAGTCCTACAAGTTTGCTCTACTGAACCAGTCCAAAATTAGGTCATTGTGGGAGATTGGACACAACTTTGTCTTGGGGAATCCAAATTAGATCAGACTTGTGGCATTTGAAAGAAGCTTCAGAGGGATACTGCAGGGCTGAATTTCAGATATTGAATATTTTAAATTACAGAGATAATTCAATTTCAATATAGAGCTCCTCAAAGCAAGAAAAAGGTGTGTATTTTTCCGAATTGCATAAGTCTTGTTTGAAGAATCAAGTTGAATTGATTCCAAGGGCATATTGAAGAAATTTTGTCAGTAATGGGTTCTATTATGCCTCCAAAAAATAATTCCATACCCATTAATCCCTCAAAAATCTATACTATGACGCATGAAGAGGAAGAGTTGCAGTATGAGATATCAAAATTACGGTACCAAGTGCAACAAGTTTCAATCTTACGAAGATCAATTGAAGATGAAATAGATGGTTTAAAAGCAGAAATGGAGGCTAAGTTGGATGGTTTGAAGGATCAAATAATAGCAAATATGGATGATAAATTAGTGGAAGATCACCTCGAGCATCAACAACAAGTTCTCCAACTCTCAAAGGATAACCCAACTTTGGTGCAAAATCTAATGAAACAACAGAAAGACTTAAACATCACATCGAAAGAAGTTATGAAGCGCTATAGAAAAAAGAACTCGACAACTACGGAATCGATCAATTTCAGAGTATCTCATCAAGTGGAAGAACTTACCCACTGAAGATTCTACATGTGAGGATGAGAATTTTATACAGAAGCACCCAGAGCTACTCAAGCGTTGAGGACAACACTTTTTTGAAGGAGAGGGGCATGTTAGGTCCCTATATTACTAGTATTGTCCCTTATTGTTGTTATTGTAACCCCCTTATTGTTATTATTGTACCCCCGTAACCCCCATATTGTTATTATTGTGCCCTTAAATTATTATTGTTAGGTCGGCTAGGATTACATTGTGGCCCCACTAGGATTACATTATGGCCCCATGGACTCCTATATATAGAAAGGAGATTTTGTAAATTGTATCATCCAAGAATTGTTCATTTATGTAATGTATTGGAGGTTGCCCCCTCGAAGTGGCTTATTTCTAAGGCGTTGATATCTCTTTTCTTCTATTTTGGAGCTGGTTACACAACATTTTCTCCTTCAATTTTTCACTTGGAATGAACTAGGGACTGCAAGAGAAAAAGGGGGAAATTCAGCTCCACTCCACAGCACAGACAGTGGTCTCTACAAAATGGCACAACCACATAAACTTGGAAATAAAAATTAGTGGAGTCACCAATCATGTGTTAGTGTGTTTTGTGCATGCATGTACAAAATCAAACCAACTTAACAGTTGTTTTCTACCCTCTTAAGTTATTATTCACAAGCAGAAAAGTAATTGGAGTCAAGCAAGTTAGTGGAACAAGCTAGAATCATAAACATAATAGATAGAGAAATAGCATGCATATATAAACTAAAACTAAACTAAAACTAAAAAAAATAAACGAAAGCTCTGAATAAAGTCAAACAAGTGCAATAATCCAAATGGTGGCTGGCTCTTTTACCCCTCTTATTGAGTGATGGTAGGAAATGAGGATGAAAATTTAACCCTATTGCTAAAGGGACCCTAGAACATGGGTTCTAAGTCTTGATGCAAGGATTTTTTTACTTCCAAGCTTTCTTCAGTGCAAAGTATCCCTCTTTCTATTGTTTTGGACTGAACTTGTTGGATGGAAAACAATTGAGGCCCCTATATCCTCAGCTCCATATCACACACTGCAGGTATTGCTTGGGAAATTTTAGCCAGCATAACAATGTGTTCTCAAGTTCTTCATCTCATGGTGGCCTTATATAGGAGAATTCAAATCCTCCTTCCCTCTTTTGGTACATTGTGGATGGTGACCCAAGAGAGGGGGATGATTCCTTTATGTGCCACAAATATTCCATTGTGTGCTCCCTTGATGTCTAAGGAGGCTTTGGTGGTTGTCCTTAGGTGGCTTCAAGTGTGAAATCATTGTTCTGGAGTGTGCTTTTTGTGGACCCAAAAAGTGACTTTCAGCACTCCCAGGATTGCGCGCATTTTGGGTTAGAAGGTGCGCAAAGGCACTCTTCACGAAGGATTATGCACACAAAAGCATTTATGACTTGCTCAAATTTGATTTTTCCTTAGACTTTAGATATTTTTAAATAATTTCCAGATTCCCTAATGTCTTTCAGCCCTGTAAATCCTTTTGCTTGACATTAAATAATGTCTTCTTCTGCTTGTACGATTTTCCAGTGTTAACAGTGAAGGTCTTTCAATACCCTTTTTGAATCTTGTGCTTCTAGGAATATGAGGATGACACCATTGTGATGCTTCTTAAAAATCACACCATGTACAAGATGATATGATAAATATTTGATTTGAATAACCCTTTTCTATTTGGTTGTTAAATTTAATTTCAAGGTACCATGCTCTAGATATTGTCACACATTCGTGTACCAAGATGTGGCTATGTTTGTAGAGGTAGCTTGTTCAATATTGTGCATTTCGATTTCTTTTCCCATCTAGAAGATTCCTCTTATTGTAAATTGACCACTTTTTTTGCAAGACGACAGAGACCATGACCTTTTATAGTATGAACTGGTTTAAGTTCCAAATTGTATTCTTGAATACTTGTCCTCTAGTTCATCTCCTCTCACCCAACTATTGTTGTACAAAAATCGATCTAACTGTGAGGTGAGCCACAAAGATAATAACATGAATTTTTAGAAGGTAAGTTCTAAAGTGCTTCACCACCTTGTATATTTCATAAGCTTGCTTATCAATGGTGGGATCATTCAACTCATATCCTTGTAAACTAGCACTCATAAATTATATTGATCGCTCATTCCCTTGATCATCCTTATGAGTAAGAACCACTCCAAGGGATATGTCATTAAAAGAAGTATATAACAATAAATATTTGCAAAAATATTTCTTGTTATATAACCTGAAAACCATAGGCACTTTTTTTAGCTAGAGAAGTTACGGTTTGATAGTTAAGGTCTGGAAGAAAACCCTAGAGTATGGCTTGGACAGTATTGAAACCCTAGCATGGTTAATCAGTTACTCTAGCTCATGTGAATATTTGAGATGAAGATATTTTTATGGTGTTGGATTATGCCAAAAATGAGGCGGTCTCCCTGATATGAAATCTGAATTAGACCTCACGTAGTTTGGAGTATGACCCCCAACTATAAAATTAGGTCGATTTCCATGATCTTAAATATTTTCCTTGGCTGCAATAAACAACACAAGAGAAACACATGTAATTTTGAGATAAACAAGGTAGTTAGCCTTGTGATGTATTCAATTGCAAAGTGTATAATGTTTCTTTCATGAAAAGGAAGAGAAATATAGTCTTTACAAGAAAAATAATAGTACTATCCTAATAAAGCAACAAAATTATATCTAAAAGAATCTTTAATAACCTTGTGAAATAGTTAAAAACAGACATCAAGATCATGAATTCAAGAGAGGCATGGTTCAATGATGCATACTAAAGCCAACAAAATAGTTCATTTACATTAGTGTGTGTTTACATAAACATACAACACAAAAAATGAAAGAATAGTATTACAATCATTCACGACATATGTATGAAAAGTGTTCTAGCTCCAAGAGATTCAAATTATTAAGTGGAAGTCCCAAGATACATCATTACAATAATGCAACACTAGTTCCAATAATGTAACATTAAGCAAATACTTGCTTCTCAAAAGCCTAATATTCCCTCCATTTCCTAGCTTGATAATACAAGGTTAAAAGTCCCATGCTTGATCTATTGGGGTGTATATATAATAGATGAGGTGTCTCTCCACCTCCCTGGTGACTCTTGAGCTTCCCTCATGACTCTTGAGACCTTATGTGACTTTTTCAATTCCTATGAAACCCTTGAGATTCTATATAAATATTTACATTATATATGGGACCCTTGGGCTTCCACACATTTTACATTTTCTCATTATTGAAATTACATAATTACATCCACAAATGATGTGGAAAAATACAAGGACACCTAATACTCTTCAAGTGACACTTGGAAAATCCATCGCTTGGCAATGATGACATGGAATTTCATTATGGTGTGTCAATGTCAAGCTTTCCTTTCCTTATTTATTTCTTTTTATCTTCATGATAGACCTTGAAATTAATTCATCTTCATCCTCAAGAGGCTAGTTGATATGGAGTCTTTCTTGTGATATTGATATTCAAACTTCAGTCGTGACCTAGTGCCCCTTCATATCTTTGCTTGATGATATATTTCTATCTCCATATTTACGAGTGTCTTCTTATATGATATCCTTGGCATACTCCTTGAGAATAATGTTCTCATATCAAGACAACAACACCTGCAAATGAAATTCACTCATGAAAAGATAACATCAATCCAAAAATATCACACAACATGTTGATTGAGCTAAGACAGTGGGAAAGCTTAAGGAGGAGGCCCAAGATTACATAGTGCATAGTTTCGGGATGAAATGATGAGGGTTTAGTCACTAGGACTATATAGTGAGTAGTGGCAGAGGGTGAGGAAGGCAGGATTTTGTAGTTGAGGGAGTTAGTGATGCAATGAGGCAAGCTTTCTCACTGTTATTGTGAAATGCATAATTCAATAAGGAATGAGATAGTGGATTACACATTTGAGAAATTCAAGGACTAATACATGGCCTAACTACTAACTGAGAATGCATGATGCATAGTTGAGGCCTAACTAGGTAAAGATTGTGCATTTTGCAGGTGCAGAAGGCAAACACTAAGCACTAGGATTGCACAATGCGTAGTACTTGGAGGAAGTGATAGTGTATTTTGCAGTTCTAGGAGGAAAGGATGACTGACTAGGGCCTTATATTTCACAGTGCATATTTCAGGAAGGGAAGATGAGGGGTGATCGGTCGCACAAGTTGTGAAGACAGGAAATCTTCAGAAATTGACCAAGTGTGGGATCAATAGGACAAAAGGATAAGACCAAAAATAGACTTAAACATGATCACACACTCATAAATTATGAACCACTTGTAAATGGAAATCTTAACACCTAGAATCAACATACATCCATTTAAATGGCAACAAAACGACACTTACATCCAAGTGAAAAACTAAAGGTACACTTTGCGACACTAGTGTCGATTGAAAAAATAAAATTTACAATACTTTTGGAGTGAGTATAATGCATATCTCTATGATAGATATAACCCATAAATCCAATATAAAACACCAAATATACCACCTAAATATCCATTATAACTTCATTTCACAAAGAGCGACACTTCCCTTAACAAAAGACGATACTAGGATTTTATTAACAAATGGACCTGGAAACTTAGAGAATAAGTATGGAGTGAATTTAATAACTAGAAAAAATAGTTCACATTTTTAAAGCGAGGCTCCAAAGTTTTAATATAGGCCAAAAATTTGAGGGTGTTGTAGCAATGACAACTTGTATGTCGAAATTTGGTCATGAATGTTGATAAAGTCGATTGAAAAATATCGATGTTTCCAAATTGAGGCATCTCCTCTTTTGATATATGTTTGATGACCTATGGTACCTCATGATAGGGATTCACTTAAAAATTTATTCTAAAGGAAACATTTACATGTGGATGATGAAAATTAATGACTCTTGGAGGTTGGATCAAGTGGGAGTTGATCACTTCCTCCAATATTTGTTAAATATAAGTACCTTCTAGATTAATGTTATTTCTTTAAGACACTACCCTTGTTTAGATTTATCGTTCCTTCCTGCATGAATATTTGTTTGAATACTTATAACTTCCTGATGAATATATGATAAACATATCCTTCTTGAGGATCATGTGAATGCTAATAGGCGCAGGAAAAGAGATCTAAAGAATGAAAAGGAAAGTTGTAGTTGGAATAGGCAGCTAGAATAAGAAAAGGGACTTGATGCAAAAAATTTTATGGAAGCTAGTGAAAAATATACTTGGCATATGCGGGATAGCATGCTACAAGTTGTTAAGGTATTTTAACATTACAAGATGTGTATAGTATAACATAATTGTTACAGTGTTTCAATTTAGCTGCAATATTGGGATGAAAAGTTAATCCCTAAGGTATGACAAGAATATCATCCCCATAAAGGTCTTGATTCATTATAAAATACTTTTTAGTAATGCATATACATATGTGAATGAGTTTGATTCCTAGTACATGTGATATACCAATGCACTTCATAGTTTAAATCTCGTTGATATTTGGTATTGAATTTGATATACCGTAACTTGATAGTGTTGTCAATGCTTGTAATGAGTATGGCAACCGTGATGGTAATATTGTGGTTATAAGATTGATACTCAAGATCTATTGGCTATATTATTGTTGATCTTAATAAGGCTTTGATAATTTGTAATTGCTATGATGACTTAACAACAAAGTAAATTTTATAATGTGACAAAAATGGATGCCCTGATTTGATGATGTTAGGACTCTGATGATAATGATTGTGTAACACAACAGAGATGTGATATTGAATGGAGGTATACTTGTCAGCTACCCTAATTGTATTATTTTAACCCTTTATGAATTATTGATGACATACACATGTATGACAATGAAGACAAATTTAATAGTTGATGATGACTTATCACAACAGTGAACCTAATATAGTTTTACTCTGTGATCTGATATATGAAAATTTTATATGAACTAATATGGCTATGCCCCAAAGAAACAATGATATTGATGCATTGATGATGACTGAACAATATCCCCATTCATAGGGAGAGATCCTTGATGAGATCTCAACACCTATTATTATTTGTGTAATGATTTTAAATTTGAGGCTACCTCAGTGGATTTTAGCCGGATGAATAGGAGACCCATGATTGCAGATTGAAGCAAGTCTTCTTGACTTGGATTGAGAAAAAATGATGTTGTTTAAGGTGTGTATTTTTTAATTAATTTTATGTGTTAACAGTTAATTTCTGACAACATTGGTTTACCCCAAGCAGTTTTAGGATCCACTGTTCATGTAGAAGAGTAGTAGAGGACTTCCTTGTTCGAGGAAGTGCATTATCATAATCATGGCAGGTTAGATCACATTAATGAATTATTGTTGCTAGATTTGGTGGAACCCATAATTGGAAATTAGCCAAATGGATCCTTGTGTTGCAAGCATGCACTCCGAGATATATATATATATATATATAGTTGGGACAAAGAAATCTTCATAGATTGAGATAATGTTTCTATATGAGACAAGCTTAGACTTCTAAAGAGCTTCCTAGATTATCCACAATATCAAGAAACGTTTGTCGACGTTTCAAATCCCAACGGGGATCCATCTTCAGGACAATGGAAAGAAGAATTTGAAGAAGGGTTTAATTGCTGCCCTTCTTTCAATCTTCATTCTAGTTATCTCGAGATAACAAATATCTTCCCAATAATCCCCTCCGTGCAGGGAAAATTTTTTGGTTTTTAAGTTCTTTTGGTTATCATCTTCTGAAGAGCTTCTCGTATTATCAACAGTATCAAGAAACATTTGTCGACATTTCGAATCCCAACAAGGATCCATCTTTAGGAAAATGGAATGAAGAATTTGAAGAAGGTTTTAATTGTTGCCCTTCTTTAAATTTTCATTCTGGTTCTCTCGAGATAAAAAATCTCTTCCCAAGAATCCCCTCCGTGCAGGGGCAAAATTTTGGTTTTTAAGTTCCTATGGTTATCATCTTCTGAAGAGTGTCTCGGATTATCCACAGTATCAAGAAACATTTGTCAACATTTTGAATCCCAACAGGGATCCATCTTTAGGACAATAGAGTGAAGAATTTGAAGAAGGGTTTAATTGTTGCCCTTCTTTCAATCTTCATTCTAGTTCTCTCGAGATAAAAAATCTCTTCCCAAGAGTCCTCGCCATGCAGGGACAAAATTTTGGTTTTTAAGTTCTTGTGGTTATCATCTTCTGAAGAGCTTCCCGGATTATCCACAGTATCAAGAAACATGAAGAGCGTGGATGAAGCTTAGACTTGTGGTTTCTACCTTCCTGTGTGATAGGGAGAAAGGATGAATATAGTATTTTATTCTTTATAACATGTATTTTATCTACCATAATATTTTATTTGATGTAGTGTATGAACAGGAAAACAAAGGATTGTTTCTTGAAAGTACTGCGTAAGGCAGCGTGGATGAAGTCTTCAATGATTTGTTTGAGTCGGTACAAGATATATGCACTTTGATATGTTGTAGAGAGAAGTAGTGATGCTCCATCATATTTCCTAATCTTCAAAGATAATCATGAAATGATTGATGTGATCCTCCTAGGTTAGGGTCTTCGCTGATTAAGGACACTGAGTTACCTCTTCCCACCTATTTGAGCTCCTAGGGTGAGGAATTGAGTTAGAGAACTCCTAGGATTGAGGGAACTTTGGATAATAGGATAGTCTATGATCCTTACCTCTTGGTAAGTTGTATCCCACCTATTGCTAAGCAATGAGATATTTTTTGATCCTTACCTTCTAGGGTAATTCGTATCATGTTTATTGTCTCTCTTTGGTATTGATAGAGTATACCCCAGTTGGAATCCTACCCACAAGTTGGGATTTATGGGATTGCTGGGATTTTTTTCCCACCCATCTAGCCAATGGGTGTTGGCTACTTGAGTTAGGAATGATCCTTAACAATTATGGTAAGTAGTGTCTCGCTCACATAATGGGATGCAAGTGTTATACCATTGACTCTTGAGGGTCAAGTTGGGAATATCAATAGAAAATAGGTTATACATGATCATTACCTCTCATGGTAAGTTGTATCCCTCCTATTTTAGTCAGACACTAGGATTGGCACGATCTATACATCTCACGAAAAGTGGTATCCCTCCTATTGTATGTGAATTTCGTGTGTTAGCAGAGGTTCCCCGATGGTGATTCCTGCAGGTGGTAGCAGAGGCCCCCCAGTGGTGAGGGTGGTAGCAGAGGCTCTCTGTTGATGATTATTGTGAAAAGTGGTTTCTTAGCCTTATTGGATAAGAAGATGGTTTCTTAGCCCCTTTACTAAGAAAATGGAGTTACTTAGCCTTTTGTTTGAGTAAATTTCTTGTTATTGGATTTAGGGTGGTAGATGGAGCTCCCCTACAATGATTCTTTTTCATTAAATTCAATATTATTAAACAAATAAAGATGATAAAATATTATCCAAGGTGAGATATGACTTGTTGAAGATGATGAATAAATTGATAGGGCGGTAGTAGGACCTCACTTATGATGATTATTCTTCTTTAGATATAGAAATTATTTTTCAACTGATGATCAAAGGAATCAAATTGAGATGAGATATGATGATATGGATTTTTTGTTGATATAGCAGACATATACATCATGTGATTTGACTTGGAGACTAGTGGGGTTTTAAGGATTGATCTCCCCTACCTTTGTTTGTGCACTATTATTTTTCTATGGGACAAGATTAAATGTCATGTTGATAAAGTTTATGCCTTATTATATATTGTTACATGTACATCTGAGATGAAGTTATGATGTATTTGGAATTCCTCCCTAGCTGAGAGGGAGTGTTGCAATTGGTATCCAAGGATAAATTCTAAAACTAAATGCAACTACCCCAAAAAGAATTTATAATGGTCAATTTAAATTAAGTATTATTATTAATGTGTGGAAAATAAATTATTGAAGGGGAATATTTAAAGCAGAATTTAAATTTAAATTTGCAATTCCATCCATGTGATTTCATGTCAACCTCAAATATCTCAAGTTATATCTCTCAAAGGTTGTTATCCTTATTACATGAAAACAACTCTATATACCCTATCATATTGATCTCCAATTGGCAACTTCAGATGGCTCAAACCATTCTAATATTTTCATACATATGTTTCTCTGGGGAATTTCATAAGATTATCACAAGTATTCTCTCTCGCTATAGGACCTTCACTCTAGATTCTATACTCTCGCATGTCTAAGGCTCTATATGGAAATTTTTTTAATGGCACAAATCACATATCTGAAATGGTAATATTTGTAATGTCATCTTCATATCACATCTTAGAGATGTGATGTTCTATATGATCTCATCTCTGCAATGGTATTGACACTATAATATTCTATATGATGTTGTCTCGGCAATGGTCTCGACACTATAATATTTTATATGATATCATCTCTGCAATGCTCTCGACACTATAATGTTCTATATGGTCTCTTGTATGTGTCATATCACCTCTGTGTAATGTATATGTAGCTTCTTTGTTTAACATAATCTTTATGTTATATGTAGCATTATTTGTGTTAAGTTTGGAACATTTTCGTATTGGTATGGCATCATATTTTGGTATATTGGCATGGCATTGTATGATATGTCTCAAGCTCTATAGTATATGTATGGTCTTGATCTCACTCCAACAGTCACTCTATTACATATGGCCTACTCTGCATTAATTCTCGACATAGTAGTATATGCTTGGTCTCGGCACAATAGTATAATTATTTGTATGGTATGTCTAAAGATCCAATGGTATATGAAAATTCATGGCATCCCTGCATAGTATGTTGATACACAAGATGTATGTCACCCTATGTATTTGGTATCTCTGCGTTATGGCATGGTTCCTTTGCTTATGGTTTCTATGCATTATTTCAGACATCCTCACTATGATAGTATTTGTATGGAATCATAAATCAATATTGGTATGGCATCACAGAGTAGTATTGAGCAGCATTTGTGTGGAATCATCTTATGTATCTCTGATATATGTGCAAAGACCTTGTCTCTTGTAACCCTAAAGAGAAAACCTAATTATTATATGTGCAGAGGCCTTGTTGATATAATGTATGACATGAATTTGAATTTTGTTGTATAGTTGATGTATCTCTCCACGGATGTACTTTGTATCTCAGCTAAACATGATGAATAGAAGAAGAAGAATTTTGGATGTGTTTTCCCCCTTGCGGGGTTTTTCCCTGGTCTCTACCTGTTGTACTATTCAACAAACCCCCATTTATTTTTATAATAATCAATATTTTAATAATAAATGCGGCCCCTTTAATTTTTTTTTCCAAAATTCTTAGTAAGTAAGAGTTTTCCCTTAGATAATATTAAGGAATTGAGCTAAGTCACTTAGGACCAAGCACTTCTCGCTTTATCGAAAAGCATAGAATCCAAAGTAACACAGATTAATCATAAGTCAGAATCCATGAAATGTGATCAGTAAAACCCTTTTATAAGACCAAATGTAATTTTTATATTTTTCTAACTTAAAATACCTTTAAATATACCTCAAGTCTATAAATCACTTATCTTAATGAAACAATCTTTCGCATAAGGAAAAGCCGCTCAAAAATTCAATAAATATACCGCGCATCACAAATTGCAAAACATAAATGAATTTTGAAATAACATATCCCCAACCTTGCGACCTCACGATACTGCGATATTGTGACATATCAATCTTGCGACCTTGTGATATTGCAACTTTGCGGTATTGCGATATTGCGAGATATTACGATAGTGTGACTTTACTACATTGCAATATTGCGATTTCATGATATTTCAATTTATCACAATCACAAGATTGACATCGCACTTAAGTCATACCAATTTTAAATATCATTCATGATTTGTGATGCGATGTTTCGATAAGACTTTAAAAAATCACATATAGGCCTTAATGCATAATCAATAAAGATCAATTGCATTTACTCTTTTAAAGGATCTAGAAGATTTATATATGTTTACTCATGATTTCAATAAAAGTCCCGTACTTATAGAATTTGTTGTGATAATTGAGTTTTCGATTTCATTTTCGCTCTCAACTTCATTATGTTTTATCCATTGCTAAATTTCAGGAAACATCACTCAGATATGACTAAGAAAGGAAAGAATACAGTCGAGGCTACTATGTATGAAGACTTAGAAATGCATCCACTCTTTAATTATCCTAAATGCAATAAATATAGTGGAACTACATCATGGGAAGAAATGTATAATTTACTAGAGGATGAAAATCCAATGGTACTAGAATCAAAGTGACAACTGATGCTAAAATCTCATCTGAAGCTTCTCATTTTGAAGAAGAATGCTCTTTCCTGCACATGATAGTTGCAAGGCCCAAAATCCTGCCATACACGGATATGGTGAAGTGGATTATTGACAATGTGGAGATTTCATACATGACATTCATAAATTCAAGATAGGAAGTCATGGGATCATTTACCTAAGACAATTTTCGCAGAATGTATCACTGGAAAGAACCTTAGAATGCCTATAAGAAATCTTTCATTGGGAATTTCACAAAGAAAATGAAGACCTGATAGATGTTATGCAGACTTGGAGGTCTGGCTCCAGAAAATTCATGCAGGAGAAATCTGGTATGTACCCAATTGCACCCTTATCAACCCCACATAGTTATGTAGCTGTGATGATGTGTAGGTTGTTTGGAAAAGCTGACAGTACCAAGTTTTCCATGGAATGGGTTCCATTTATTGATGCAGTTGTTAATGCCACAATTATGAATTGGAGTAATATTTTGTCAGAAAATTTGGCTATAGCCATTAGACAGTACAAGAACAACAGAGTTGTCTCCACTTGGGTTATCCCTCCCTTTTTTATGATTGCATATGTAATGGATGCTATTTGTTTTTGTTCACGATTTCCAAACATGGGTTGGAATTGGACTCTGAAATACCCTACTCCCATCCATGTTTGTCATAAAATTTTATTGGAATCATAGTTTCGCCCCCATTTTTACAAGATTTTTCAAATCATTATGTTACCAATTTATCAAACCATTTTTGATGTAAAATCCCCAAGGCTTTTAGAGGAAGCAAAGAGAGACATGTTGCTAGTGGCAAGATGGTTTGGTGAAGAATCATTTACTTATATCGAATTTTTTGGGAGTATTTCATCTCCCCATGTTCTTCCATATTATGTTCCTGATAAGATATTGGCAAGAGGGATTTCCTATCAAAAAATAGGGGAAGGTATTACCAAAACCCTCAAAGATATGAAGAAATCTATCTGGCCAATTTTTCCAGTGAAATGTGATTCTTTTTCATTATTTGATTTTGGACACGTAGTTTAAGAGATACAGAATATTACATGCTTAAATCTGGCTACTATGCCAGACAGACAATAGACCCAAACAAAGTCACCCAAGACTTTACTGCTATGGTTAAAATTAGACAGCTCATTCATGAGAAAGATGAATTTGATGATCTATTTGAAAAGGCAGAGACATTTTCATGGCTCTTACATTTAGCATCAATGAAACTGGCCCCATTTGACCTCAATCATTTTCACATATATAGGAATAAAATATTCACAGTGGTCCCTTTATACCTATTAAAAATTGAGGAAATAAGAAAACCTACTTCCAGCGTAAGCCTAGAGTAAAATTTCGATCACAATTATGATCAAGAATCTCTAGGGAATTCAATCTAAGGTTCAAAAAATTCTAAAAATCAATCTTAGAATCATGAATAAAACCCTAAATAATATCTTGAGAAAGATACAGAGAAAAACGATGGAGAAACAGCCAAAGAAACCCTGACTGAGGAACAATTGGAGATTGACTCTACACATGTTCAAACATAGATGATCATAGTCAATGATCCAGATAAAGAATGGAGAAATTCAGAAAAAATCTCCAAGTACAGCAGACAAAGACAATAATTGAAGGAACTTATGGATTTCAGTCCCCTAAATAGACTCCACAAGTTACAAATCCAAAAGTAGATGTTGAAATCATCCCAGCCTAACCAAATTCACAAATTGTTTTAATAATTGAAGAGATACCCCCTCTAGATATATTATACAATACAACACATAAAGCACTAGTAAGGAGTCAAAATAAGAAAACAAAACTAGATTCATCAGCATCAACACTAGAAAACGAATCAATGGAGTTAGTATCGAAAGACACCCCCATTGATCCATCAGAAAATTGTACAAGGTTGTCACAATTTGCAGGTGCTTATGAAAAAACAAAAATGAATAAGGCATTAGAGGTTAGTATTTTTATTAAAGATAAATATGAAATAATTCAGTTGTTCGAGCAACAACTTGAACAGGAGAAACAAAGCACCAATAAGCAAGCAAAGTTTCAAATGATACAATTTCAAAAACATTTTGAGAAAATGAGGACACAACACCAGGAAAGCATCACAGAGAAAGATACACAGATTCAACAAATTCATAATGAAGTGGATAAACTGATAAATCATCCTCAAATAGAAGAATTCATCAAAGAGACACTTGAATTAAACACTCAATTGTCAAAAAAACAAGAAATATTTTGTCAAAGATTCTCAATGATCAAACCACATTGTGAAACAAGTGATACATTAGTCAATTAAGTGGTTGATGAGAGATTAGAATATGAAGAGGTTGATATTAATATTTCAGAGTTTATTTATTAGAAAGAATCTTAAGAAGGAAGAAAATCTAATCTTCCAAAGATTTAAGAATCCCACAAAGATATTTTATTCACAGATTGGGATATGCAATTGAAGCAAGCAAAAAGGGAAACAACTAGAGCAGATAGTATAGCAAGAAATATAATTGAAGTTGTAAATGAAAACCTTCATAATATCAATCTAATTAAAGAATGCAAGACAAGAGTTTTCCCAGACATCAAATAGTTAGAGAGACAATGGAAAAATACCGTCAAAAATCAAATTGAAACAGTTAAATAGCTATCTAAACTTGATCGAGAAACTTATTGGAAATTTCTAGTGAAACCATACAGTCAATGGATGGCTTTGTGATATCTAACGAATTCCACTCAAAGGATGGTGCCACCACTCTCAGATGTTTTATTACAGGAAAACTAAGATCCAAATTTGGTTATCCATCCCAAGAGAAGCCAATGATGGATATTTGTGAACTCAAAATCTCAATGGCTAGGAAGGATCATTCAACATGAGAAATCACGTCATCATATTTTTTTTTTTTTTATCTTTTTATTTTTCATATTTTGAGGAAGGTTGTTTGAGACCTCCTCAATTTTTTATGTAATAATATATTCTTGATACATATGTAATATTATTTAAACCTCTCTCATGCATTTAGAGAGGGATCCAGAATTTTATCAAAAACACTTTAAAAAAGCTTGCACTTCTATACTTTTTTATTGTTTTGATGAAATATGTGGAACAAGATCTTGATTTTCTTGAAGATTGAAGCATACTCTACTGAATTTTCATTTATGTACTCTTAGAGTATATTTGGTTGAAAAGAAGCAAGTCAACATTGTTGATTTCATGAATAGGACCTTTCATATCTAGTACTTCTATCTTTATGATTGAGTTTTGTTTATGAATTAGAAATAACATTTCTTATATTGTATTATGTATGAGATTTTAGTTACAGTTTTTCATTAAAGCACTTTTGTATGATGTTTCATCTTTAATTCCTTATTGGGAATATGATCAATTGATATATGTGATATAATTTTCACAATTATTTTTCCTAACTATTTAGTAAAAATAATTATCTTTAACAATTTCATCTCTTATAGAAATTGAACGATATTTATTACCTTTTTCTTTAAGATATCTTTGTATATCGCATGATTTAAGTTATTCACAGGTATAGATTAAGATAAATATTAGATTAAATAGATGCATGTGTTTGTTGTTTAAGTAGATCATTTATTTTATTTTAAAATCATTTTCCATTTCACCTTATATCAAACCCATCATCATCATATCAATCCTTGCTGGGAAACTGGTCCCATTATCCCCAGTCAGAGCCACTATACCAAACGGAAAAGGAGTTGCTTCTAAGGTCCGGACAGGGTGGTTATCCCCTATGATGTTGCAATGGAATTTTGGGGCTTCAAAATTTTGGCCCTATAAGGAGAGCTTGAACCTCCGTGAATGGAAAAGAAAATTGATCATAAATCAAGAAGCCATCCTAATAGGTGTTCTCCCTCTATATATCCTCCAACTTCTAGATCCCCATCTAAAACTACCATTTTAAGATCATAAGTTGAACAAACCTCTCCTAAATCTCCTAGAAAATCTCATAAATTACTTTCTTCAAATTACAAACCTGAATCATGAGAATTTTAGACTTTGATAGAGAAGTTAGAGAAAATATCTATTTCAGACGAAAAGCCTATTATATCTCATTATCTGAAGGAAGTGTTTCATCTCTTTTACAACCAACTTGACTCGTTTTCTAAGTGATAATATTGGAATTCCTCCATTGGAATTTCCCATTACTTATTTCCAAAATAATAACAAGAAATATAAATCACAGACATCTATTATTGAGGTTTTATCCAATTCTCCACCTCAAATCCATTCATTCCCTTCACTCATTTCAACAGCTCCCATTCTAACTATTGGTCCTAGTTCTTCTAGTCCAGGCAGCCAACCTACCTCTTCTTCAACTCAAACCCAATTCATATCCTTTTCCATCCATACCCCTATCATCATGGCAAGACAACAACCACCACCGCGAGTACAACCATGGAATAATCCAAGAGTTGTAGCAATGGAAGATCCTTTTCATCCTCTTCCTAAATATCCTAAAATATGGTTTCCCAAATTTAATCATGATGATGTCTTACCAGCGGAAGAAAATCTCCATAACTGTATGTTGGCCATCAATTTAAACGAAGTTACTGAAGAATACATCGTAGTCAGATTATTTCCATATACTCTTATAGGATCTACAAGATCCTAGTACTTTTCATTAGCCCCTCAATTCATAACTATATGGGATATGTTTGAACAATAATTCTTAGCTAAGTTTGGATATGATAGAGCCATTGCATCACTCATCAATTAATTATCCAATCTGAAAGCCAAAATGAGAGAAAAAACCAAATATTTTAACTCTAGGTTCAATAAGCTACTCAATAAAATTCCAACTGCGTCAACCCCTGGCACTGATGTTCAAATTGGGTCGTATATATCTTCTATTCCCTCTAATATAGCCATTTTTGTTGATAGAGTGCAGTTAGTCAAATTAGCAGAAAACATGAAGGAAGCTTCATCTACAGAAAAACGCATAGTTTCTCTTGAAAAGAAAATCTCTCAAGAAAAAAGAAAATATAAGAAAGTGTCTTCAAAGATGGATTTAAAAAGAAAGTCCTGAAAGATCCTTTTGGTATTTAAGGCCTCTAGAAAGTGATAAAAAAAATTTCTAATGAAATGGTTGAAATGAAGAAACAAGTTGTTGAAACATCTACTACAAAAAAATCCTTTCATATCTTTTAGGAGAAATCAGTCTTCTAATTCTCAGCCACCAAATACCATATATAATGTTGAGTCTTACTTATAAGAAGAGGAAGAAGAAACTGAGGACAAAGAAACTGGAGATGAAGAAATAGTCGAACTAAATGGGACGTGGTACTTTATCCTTCCAAGTGAAGAAGAAAAATAAGCTTTTCCCGTTAGCACCAAAATAAAAGGACTCGTTGATACAACTCAGTTGAAAACAAAGCAGAAAACTCCAACTTATCCTACAAAGGAAAAGGAAATCAGTAAAAATTCCTCTCCCAAAACTTCATATCCATATCCATCTCCATAAAATCTTCCATCTACATCAAAGACCCTGGTAGTCAATGATACCATGGAGTATAATATGGTGGAAGATATGAAGAAAAATAGGGAAAATATTCCATTACATGAACTTAGCAAATTGAAACAACAACAAAAAACTCTACATAGAGAACTGAATGTAGTTATTATGTCGCCCTTACCTGCTAATGTTGTATCTCAGGCTGCTAAAGGTATGGGAAAACCCCCAAATTCTTCAAATAAAGTTGATCCTACATATGCCATCCTTATCGGTGACAGATCTAATTCAAATACACCCCCTTTCCTCTTAACTTACAAAATTTTCAATAAAAACCTTAATAATTGTTTGATTGACTCATGAGCCTCTTCCAATATAATGCCAACAATAGTCTGTGCTAAGCTGAACATCACTCCTCAAAATTCTGTTTTCCACATAGTACACCTTGAAAGAACTAAAGTAGAGGTCTTAGGGGAAATAAATTCAGTCAACATTAGACTTTCATCAAATCCCAAAGTCTGTAAAATAATAGATATATTGGTCGCTGACATTCTTGAATTTTACAGCCTAATTCTAAGTAGATAATGGTCTAAGAAACTCCATGGATATTTTTCCACAGATTGGTCTCACATGTGGCTCCCTTACAATTGGAAGCTAAATCAAATTCGAGTTGACCGAGAGAAACACCTAAAACATACAGTGACTAAATTTGAAGGTGATAACGAGCCAATAGTATTCAATAACAAAAATATTTGGAATTATTCGACTGAATCATTTTTAGGGAATTTTAATGCGCAAAAGTATACCTTTATGGATAATGTTGTCATCTCACATATTGAAAATTTCTCACAAACAGATGCTTCCAAGTGAAAAACTTTTGTAAATAAACTAGTAGTTAAATCTTTATTTTGGACTTTGTACTTGGATGGTAACGATGGTGCAGGAGCTAGTTGCATTTTGATCAGCCTAGAAGGAGAAAAGACCATGTTAGCTTGCAGGTTAGAATTCGAGTGCAAAAATAATACCGCAAAATACGAGGAATTGGTTCAAGGATTATACAAAGCAATTGACCTTAACATCAAATATCTACAGGTTTTTGGAGGCTCAGAAATTACCATTAGATAGGTAAGAAATATTATCCATTGCCTTTCTAGACATCTTAAACACTATAAATCATTAGTCCAAGATATTACATCTCATTTTTTGGAATTTAATATTTCTCCTGTACCTAAACTGCAAAATGCTAGTGCCAATCTGTTAGCTAATGTTGCATCAAAACTCATACCGTCTGAGGATTTTATTCCTGATAGATTTTCCATTGAACTAATTTTTAGGCCATCTATTCCTAACAATGTCACTAATTTGCGAGTCTTCAACGATGATTATGATATGGTATATTTTCTAACATCAGAAGGGTCATAAGTTGACCAAATCATAGATGAAAATGAGCATGACATTTAGTTAAAGTAGAAAGTTGATGAAAATATGATACCCAAAGTTGTAGTCAAATTAGAAGATCTGTATGATCTCAAAGATATATTTAAAAAGGTAACTAATGCCAAAATTCAAAGTTCGACTCTGAAATTTGAATTAGTGAAACTTGGAACTGATGACAAGCCTTAGAATATCAATATAGGTCTCAGTCTATCCTCTAATGAAATATTATCATTCATTCGATTGTTAAAGAAATACAAAAGTATATTTGCTTGGGATTATTCGGATCTCAAAACTTATGATACCTGTGTTATACAACACACCATACCTATGGTTTCTAATGATAAACCGGTGCAAAAAAAACTAAGGAAAATTCACCTAAACCTCGAGAATCAAATCAAATCAGAGTTGAATAAACTCTTTAAGGCTAGAATCATATTTCCTGTTAGGCATTCAAAATGGGTATCCAATTTAGTGCATGTTAGGAAAAATAATGGTGACATTCATATATGCATAGATTTTAGAAATTTGAATAAAACATGTCAGAAAGACAACTTTCCATTGCCAACCATGGAACAAGTACTACGGTTAGTCATTGGTTCTGAGCTCATTTCTTTTCTTGATAGATTTTCGGGACATAACCAAATCCTAGTTCATCCAGATGATAGATTGAAAACAACGTTAAAAACTAAATGGGGAACATATGCTTATCAAAAAATTCCTTTTGGTTTGATTAATGCAAGTGCCACATTTCAAAGAGTTATGGATATAGCCTTTAAATGACTCATTAAAAAATCAGTTTTTATTTACCTGGATGATATCACTCTTTATTCCAAGAAGAGAAGTAGCCATTTAAAATACCTCAAGTGATCTTTGAACAATGTATGAAATATGGGATCTCGCTTAATCCAAATAAGTATTATTTTTCCTTAAGCGAAGATAAGATTTTAGGATTTATTGTAACAAAGAAGGGTACTTATATTGATCTGGAAAGGGTTAAGGAAATTGAGAAAATCCCTTTACTTCATAATAAGAAATCAATGCAGTCTTTCATTGGTTAAAAAAAAATTGTAAAAAGATTTGTCCCTGACTTTTCATAAATAGTTTTACCTTTACAGACTATGATTAAGAAAAATTTGGTTTTCAAATGGGGTCACAATGAAGGAGAAGCATTTGATCTAACAAAACAAGCTATTATTAACGCTCCATCCCTAACAACCCCCAATTTTTGTTTTATACACATTTTCATCAAAAACATCATATGTTCTCATTTTGACATAACTCAATGATCAACAGATAGAAGCACCCATCTCATTTTTTAGTTCAAATCTACAAGGTGTAGAATTAAATTACTCCACTATAGAAAAACAGGAACTTGTTGTCTTGAAGTCAATAAATAATTTTAGACCATTTCTCATTAAAAATCATACCAAAATCATTGTTCCATTTTCAGAAGTAAGGAAATTGCTGATGTAAAGAGAAGTAGGAGAAAACAGAGCCAACTAGGTAACTAAACTGCAATAATATGATGTTGAAATTATACCGACTAAAATTTTGAGAGGTCAAGGTCTTTTCAGAATGTTAACTGGATCATCCAACTTACCAGCAAAAGAAAATTCAAGTGATGATATTCAATTATCTCAGGTAAGCCTCAACGATACTGAATCTCAATATGTTGATCTCATTTTTTATTTAAAAAATGGATATTCCCCTATGCAACTCAGTTACAAAAGAAAAAGAGCTTTGATATTGAAAGCAAAGAAATAGAAATTTGTCAATGATGTTTTATTCAGAAAAAATTATGACTCTATTTTGCTAAGGTGCCTTGAAAAATCTGAGGAAGAAAAGTTTTTGCAGGAACTCCATGATGGACTAGCTGGTGGACATTTTGGAGGAGATACAATAGAACATAAAATCATGCATGATGGCTTTTAATGGCCAAACTTGTTTAAATATGCACATGAATATGTAAGGAAGTGAAAAACATATCAAAATTCTGCTGGAGGACAAAGGAATCCTGCATTTCCATTACATCCAATCAATATTGAACAACCATTTGAGCAATGGGAACTGGACATAATAGGTGAGATCGTTCCTCACTCTTCAAAGAAACATAGATACATCCTTACAGCAATTGATTAATTTACTAAATGGGTGGAAGAAACTCAACTAAAGGTAACCAATTCTGAGAACATTATCGAATTTATTGATCAATTTATCATTACCAGATTTGGTTTACCAACTGCCTTGATGTTGGACAATGCATCTTATTTCAAAGGCAATGATATGATATAATTTTCTCTCAAAAGAGGTTTCAAACTTAATTATTATGCTAACTATTATCCCCAAGGAAATGGTTTAGCAGAATCAACTAATAAAAAAATCATTAGGATCATTAAACGAACTATTGATCAAAGTTAGAGAAATCGGCAGAAATATTTAAAATTTTCTCTATAGGTAGATCGGATAACACATAAAGCCTCAATAGTACTTTTCCAATTAATATGGTCTATGGGAAATAAGTTGTTATTCTTACAAATATAGTTATTCCCTCTTTAGCCCTGGTTCAATTTATTGAAGAAGCTCCTTCTTCTTCCCTGCAATTAAGGCAATCACAAATTCTCAAACTTGAAGAAGAGAGAGACAAAGCCAAAATCACACATCCTTATCATCAATAGTAAGTTAAATATTCCTTTGATGCAAACTCTATTAGCACAAAATAATTTCAACTTGGAGACCTTGTATTGAAATGGGATAAAGCACATGAGGAAAAATGCAAGCATACAAAATTCCAAATAATGTGTCTTGGACCATTTCAGATTGCAGAAAAAATCCTCCCATCAACGTTTCTATTGCAAGATTTATCGACCAAGAAATATTCTCTACCTGTGAATGGGCATATTTTAAAAAAATATTTTTCATTGGAGATAACCTCTTCTATCCCCTGTACATTATTTCCTTTATTTTTCCTAGGAAAATAAAAGATAAATAATATAATAGTTGGTCTTGCAATAAAATCTCTTGAAATATTTTGATTTTTCGCTTTTATAAGTAGAGATTGTTAAGAAAAAAGTTAAGACATTTGAAAATTAACTAAGTTTTGTCTCTTTGAAGTTTTCTTTTTTCTACCAAAATTATTTGTTCTTTGAGAAACTCCAAGTTTATAAAAACATTTTTTTCTACTATCAGTCAAGAAAAATATCTTTAACCAAGTAAAAGACTCTTTGCAGATAAGCATCTTTAACTCTACAATTGTCATCCAAAACTCTTAAAGAGGCAATGATTCTCCCTATCCAGTAAATGTTTATCTTTTTAGAGTGTAATCCTAAATAATGTACTAAAGCTTAAAAGATAAGAGGTCTCATCAAGAGCCTGCTTACCATATTCATAGGGAAATAATTAGACTGACATTACCAATATTGTATACCAAAACAGGGTAACAGCTTGAGATTGTTTTAATCAAAAGACAAGGGGTCTCATCAAGGGCCTGCTTACCATATTCATAGGGAAATAATTATACTGACATTACCAATATTATATACCAAAACAGGGTAACCACTTGAGATTATTTATATCAAAAGACAAGGGGTCTCATCACGAGCCATCTTGTTTAGTTGAATTACAACCAATGAATCGCATTGTCACTATTTGGCCACCACACCAAGACAATGGTTTTAAGTAATAAAAATAAAATTTTGTAAAATAATAAGTTATTTTAGAAAAAATGAGAATAAGTATATAATTGTGGATTTATCTCTAAAAATTTCACTCTTACATGGATGGGACATAGAATCATTGATGGTTAAAAGGAAACCCTGTCGAGGCTATGGACGTCTGCTGGCAGAAGAGGCTCTGCCTGTGACAAATGAGTACATTTAAAAATGGTTCTACAAAAGCCTACTAATTTATATTTAAAATTAAGTAAAGACTCATATAAGCAAAGGAATTTTCATCTTTAAGAGGATATCAAATGAATTGTAATTAGGTGAGTTTTTATTATTATTCAGAGAAATATTACTTATCTTAACTTTCATTCAATTTTTGTTTTCTTAACTATTTTTATTTTGAAAGTTTAAGAAATTTATAAATTATCAAATATAGTTGGTTCTTCTAGTGAATCGCCAATTGTTGTACCATTCAAAAACCCCACATTTATTTTTATAATAATTAATATTGTGATAATAAATGGGGATCCTTTACATGTTTTTCTAAAAGTCTTAGTAAGTAAGATTTTTCCCTTAGATGTCCCGAGGGGGGTCACCTCAACTGGTTATCTGAGAAATGTGAAAATGTTGTAACTCGAAAGACCCAGGTTCAAATCCCCCAGTTGTGATCTGGGCCGCGGGAAGGAGGACAATTCGTAGCCCCCTAGAGGTTTGCTAGTAGTTACGTGTCAGGCGGGCCGTTGGGTTCCTCTGGGTTACAAAAAAAAAAGAAAAAAAAGAGAGTTCTCCCTTAGATAATATTAAGGCATTGAGTTAAGTCACTTAGGACCAAGCACTTCTCGCTTTATCGCAAAGAGCAGAATCCAAAGTAATGCAAATTAATCAATAATTCGGAATCCATGAAATGTGATCATTTTTTAATACCAAATGTAGTGTTGATATTTTTCTAACTTAAAATACCTTTAAATGTCCCTTAATCGTATAAAGCACTTGTCTTAATGAAACAATATTTCACATAAGAAAAAGCCGCTCAAAAAGTTAATAAATATACCACGCATCTCAAATCGCAAAACATAAAAAACTTTTGAAATAACATATCCCCGACCTTGCAACGTCGCGATACTACGATATTGTGACATATCAACCTTGCGACCTTGCGATATTGCGACTTCATGGTATTGCGATATTTCGATTTCACGATATTGTGATTTATCACAATCGCAGGATCAACATAGCACTTAAGTCATACCAATTTGAAATATCATTCGGTATTTGTGATGCGATGTTTTGACAAGGCTTAAAAGAAACCACTCGTAGGCCTTAATGCATAATCAATAAAGATCAGTCACATTTAATATTTTAAAGGCTCGAGAAGATTTATATTTGTTTACTCGTGTTTGCAATAAAAGTCACATCCTTATATATGTTACTGTGATAATTAAGTTTCCACTTTCATTTTCACTCTCAGTTTCATTATGTTTTCTCCATTGCTCAATTTCAGGAAAAAACACTCAGAAATGATTAAGAAATGAAATAAGATAGTCGATGCTACTATGTTTGAAGACTCAGACATGCATCCTCTCTTTACTAATACTACATGCAATAAATATGGTGGAACTACATCATGGGAAGCAATGTATAATTTACTAGAGGATGAAAATCCAATGGTACTGGAAATCAAAGCAACAACCAACACTAAAACCTTATTTGAAGCTTCTTATTTTGAAGCAACATGTTTTTTCCTGCATAGGATAGCTGCAAAGCCCAAAATCCTACCATACACAGATATGGTGAAGTGGATTATTGACAATGTGGATATTTTGGACATGACATTCAGAAATTCAAGACAGGAAGTCATGGGGTCATTTACCTAAGACAATTTGTGCAGAATGTATCACCTGCAAGAACCTCAGAAGCCCTATGACAAATCTTTCATTGAGCAACTCACAAAAGAAAATGAATACTCGATAGATGTTATGCAGACTTGGAGGTCTGGCTCCAGCAAATTCAAGTGGGAGAAATATGGTATGTGCCCAATTTCACCCTTGTCAGCCCCATATAGTTATGTAGATGCGATGATGAATAGGCTGTTTGGAAAAGCTATCAGTAACACGTTTTCCATGGAATGGGTTCCATTGATTAATTCCGTTTTTAATGACACAATCATGAATTGGATTAATATTTTGTCAAAAAATTTGGTTATGGCCATTAGAGAGCATAGGCACAACGGAGTTGTCTCCACTTGGGTTATCCCTCTCTTTTTTATGAGTGCATATGTAATGGATGTTATTTGTTTTTTATCACGATTTCCAAACATGGGTTGGAATTGGACTCTGAAAGACCCTACTCCCATCCATGTTTATCACAAAATTTTATGGGAATCATAGTTTCGCCCCTATTTTTACAAGATTTTTCAAATCATTATGTTGCCAATTTATCAAACCATTTTTTATGTAAAAGCCCCTAGGTTTTAATAGGAAACAAAGATAGACATCTTGACATTGGTAGGATGGTTTGGTGAAGAATAATTTACTTATATCAGTGTTTTTGGGAGTATTTCACCTCCCCATGTTCTTCCATGTTATGTTCCTAATAATCTATTGGCAAAAGATATTGTCTATTAAATAGTAGGGGAAGGTATTACCAAAACCCTCAAAGTATATCTGGCCAATTTTTCCAGTGCAATGTGGTTCTTTGCATTATTTTATTTTGGATACGTAATTAAAGAGATACATAATATTGCATGCTTGAATCTGGCTACTATGCCAAGCAGGCCGTATGACCCTAACAAAGTCACCGAAGACTTTACTGCTATGGTTAAAATCAAACAGTTCATTCATGAGAAAGTTGAATTTGATTATCTATTTGAAATGGCTGAGACATTATCACACGTCTTACATTTAACATCAATCAAAATGGCCCCAACCGACCTCAATCATTTTCACATATATAGGAATAGAATATTGACAAGGGTCCCTTTAGAGCTATTGCAAATTGAGGAAATAAGAGAATCTACTCCTTGCATAAGCTTGGAGGAAAATTCTGATCACAATTATGATCAAGAATATACAAAGAATTAAATTCAAGGTTCAGAACATTATAAACACCAATCACAAAATCATGAAGAAAACCCTGAAGAATATCTTGAGAAAGATACAGAGAAAATGATGGAGAAGCGACCAAAGAGACGTTGACTAAGGAACAATTGGAGATTGACTCTACACAGGTTCAAACAAAAATGATCATAGTCAATGATCCGAATAAAGAATCAAATAAATTCAGACAAAATCTCCAAGTACAGCAGACAAAGACAGGAATTGAAGGAACTTATGGATTTCAAACCCCTAAACAGACTCTACAAGTTACAAATCTAGAAGAAGATGTTGAAATCATCCTCACCTACCCAACTTCACAAATTGTTTTAACAATTGAAGAGATACCCCCTCTAGATATATTCTACAGTCCAACACATAAAGTAGTATTAAGGAGGAAAAATAAGAAAAGAAAATTGGATTCACCAGCAGCAACTCTAGAAAACAAATCAATGGAGGTAGTATGAAAAGACACCCCCATTGATCCATCAGAATATCATACAAGGTTGTCACAATTTGCAGGTGCTTATGCAGCAGCAATAATGGATAAGGAAAAAAAGGTTAGTCTTTTTCTTAAATATAAATATGAAAGAATTCAGTTGTTGGAGCAATAACTTGAACAAGAGAAAAAAAGCACCAATAAGCAAGCAGAACTCCAGATGATACAATTTCAAAAATATTTTGAGAACATGAGGTTAGACCGCCAGGCAAGCATCACATAGAAAGATACACAGATTCAACAAATGCAGAATGAAGTGGATAAACTCATAAATCATCCTCAAACAAAATAATTCATCAAAGAGACACTTGAATTAAACACTTAATTGATAAAACATCAAGAAATATTATGTCAAAGAATCTCAATGATCAAACCATATTGTGTAACAAGTGATAAATTAGTCAATCAAGTGGTTTATTAGAGATTATAATATGAAGAGGTTGCTAAAAATATTTCAAATTTTATTTCTTGGCAAGAATCTGAAGAAAGAAGAAAAGTTGATCTGCCAAAGATTGAAGAATCCCACAAAGATATTTTATTCACAGATTGGGATATGAAATTGAAGCAAGTAGAAAGGAAAACAAGTAGAGAAGATAGTATAGCAAGAAATATAATTGAATATGTAAATGAAAACCTTCATAATATCAATATGATTAAAGAATGCAAGCCAGGAGTTTTCCCAAACATTAAACAATTAGAGAGACAATGGAAAGAGACTGCCGAAAATCAAATTGAAGTAGTCAAATAGTTATCTAAACTTGATCGAGAAACTTATTGGTAGTTTCTAGTGAAACCATACAGTCAATGGATGGCGTCGCATTATCTAACGAATTCCACTCAAAATATGGTGCCACCACTCTCTCACCCTGTGTTTACGGGACAACTAAGATCCAAAGTCAGCCAGCCATCCTAGGTCAAGCCAATGATGGATATCTATGAACTCAAAAGCTCAATGGCTAGGAAGGATCGTTCAACATGAGAAAGAATGTCATCATATTTTTATTTTTTATCTTTTTATTTTTTGTATTCTGAGGAAGGTCGTTTGAAACCTCCTCATCTTTTTATGTAATAATCTATTTTTGATACATATGTAATATTATTTAAACCTCCCTCATGCATTTAGAGAGGGGTCCAGGATTTTATCAAAAATAGTTTACAAAATCTTTCACTTTTGTACTTTTCTGACTGTTTTGATGAAATATATGGAACAAGATCTTGATTTTATTGAAGATTGAAGCATACTCTACTGAATTTTCATTTATATACTCTTAGGGTATATTTGGTTGAAAATAAGCAGGTCACCATTGCTAATTTCATGATTAGGACCTTTCATATCTGGCACTTATATATTTATAATTGAGTTTTGTTTATGAATGAGAAATAATATTTCTTACATTGTAATAACATATGAGATTCGAGTTACAGTTCTTCATTAAAGAACTTTTGTATGATGTTGCAGTTGTAATTCTTTATTGAGTATATGATCAATCGATATATGCGATATAGTTCTCACCATTATTTTGCCTAACTATTTAGTCAAAATAATTATCTTTAACAGTTTCATCTCTTATAGCAACTGAATGATCTTTATTACCTTTTTCTTTAAGATATCTTTGTATATCTCATCATTTAAGTTATTCCCAGGTATAGATTAAGATAAATATTAGATTAAATAGATGCATGTGTTTTTTGTTTAAATATATCATTTCTTTTAGTTTAAAATCATTTTCCATTTCACCTTATAGAAAACCCATCATCATCATATCAATACTTGTGGGAAACTAGTCCCATTATCCCCATTTGGAGCCACCATACCAAATAAAAAGAAGTTGCTTCCAAGGTTTGGACCGGGTGGTTATCCCCCATGTTTTTGCAATGGAATTTCAGGGCTTCAAAACTACCCTAAATCTCAAAATCTATCTTGTGCATGATTTTATTTTGATGTTCCTTTATTTCCTGCTGCACTGTTGATGTTATTTTTCTTTCTACATAATTTGTAATGATGTTATGATGTTATGTGGTTAATTTGATATAAAACTGATGAAACGTTTAACATACAATTATCTACATCAAAGAACAATATAGCCCTAAGATAAATTAACACATCCATTCTACTAAACCATGTGTATATGAACTATGAGGCAACCTCATTAGTTTCCTTCACCTTGGAGTTTACTAGCTTCACCATAGCCTTATGGTAACATTCAAACCCAATTCTCTTGCCATGTATTTCCTCATGAATTTATAAGTGCTTGGATCGTCCTTCCATTGATATTTATGTCAACAAAATTCAACATGTGTTCCTATCTATTTTTGGACCGAAGACAAAAATCCTCATATGTGATGCATTGGATGAATGAAAACATAAATAATAACCCAACATACCTCTATGATTGCACCTACTTTCAAAACCTGCGTACTTCTCTTGATTTTTACTATATGTAGTACACTTCTCCATCCTAAACTATAGTTGGGTGATCTCCATGGTTATTCTCTAGCATACTATCATTCTACTCTAATACCACCAATTATTACTCTAGAGAAATTTTATTGGTCTAAGTGCTCGAACACCCTCTATTCATGCAACACCAACATTTTTCATCCTAATGGTTTTCCAAGCTCAATTGTAATAAAATTGGACTACGCCTCTCAAATTTTTTTATGTTAAGTTAATAACATAATTTTTAAACTTAATGAATTTCTTAGTTAACTTTAAAATCCCATAAAAAATGAAAGAGACACATATTTAATGTGGGTGTCCCAAAAGCCATCCTGTAGAAATTATACAAAAAACATGTATATCATGGATTCAATCTGATCTAACAATGTACTAAAGGTAAACACTGAATCGCTTCTACAAATCAATTATGGAATTAAAAACACAATCACCAATCACATGAAGCAAAGAAGAATCAATAAAGCCACAACACAGATAATTTCCCAGGGAAAGCTTGCTGCTCAAAACCCCACTATATTCTATTGTATATTCAGCGTGGAATCATGAAAAAATTACATACAACTCTTCTCACAAGAGCCCTCCTGTACCCAGCTAATTGTCACACACTGTCTCAGATAAAACTGAGCAATAATTAGCCAATTTATTGTCTGCCTTGCTTGTTCAATCCCTAATGAATGAAATCCCTATTATTTAGGAATTTTTTCCTTCCTTGAATACGCAAGTATCATGGGCACTCAAATGGTTGTTTGGTTGCATGGGCGCAACCCAATAATCCTACAACTGATAGTCAACTTCCCTTTCACCTAGATATCAACTGGGTCTCCACTGGGTTTGACATGCATGCAGATAATAATAGTAAATCCTCATTTTCATGTGAGATCACTGATTGTGAATTAATTAATATTTAATTCACTTGATATCTCACTATTGTATCTAATAGTTACAAGTAGCACAACTGATTTTAACTCACTTAACTGAGTTAAACTGAATACAAGTTGCATTAACTAACGCACCACTGCACTTTGAACTCTGTTACAACTAGAATTACTCTACATGCCTCACCAACTACCTATAACTCTAAATTCATGAGCTAACTGAGTTTATCACACTCAATTAACTATTACAAATTATTTTGATATTAGATTACATTTTATTGTCCGTCTTAATTAAGGGATAACTAAAATATACATGCACCAAATTTAGCCCACACCAATGTAGGTACTGTTAAGACTTGTGGTCCCACACTAGTGTAGGTGCTGCTTGGACCTCCTGGTCCCACACTAGCGTGGGTCATAAAATTTCTTGTTGAATTTCAACAATCCCTCTCAACAAGAAAGGGATTATCCTTCACCCTTATCCTATCTCTACGGTATTCGAATTTTCTCCTGGTGAGCGCCTTTGACAGAATATCTGCATCCTAATATTCTGTGGGAATGTGCTGAAGCAACATTATTCTCCTCTACACAATCTCTGAGATGATGGTACCAGATATTTATGTGCTTGGACCTATCATGAAACACATGATTAATCAAGATTTTAATGCAACTCTGATTATCACAATGTATCACTGTCGGATCCATCTGGGAACCAAAAAAACCAACCAAGATCTTTCTCATCCAGATAGCCTCACATGCATCTTGATTTGTTTCCATGTACTCTGCTTCCGTTCAACTAAGTGCCATAGATCGTTGCTTCCTACTGCACCAAGAAACTGTTGCCGATCATATGCTGAAGATCCCTCCTGATGTGCTCTTTCTGTCTGATGGACTGCCTGCCCAATCTGCATTCATGAAGCCTTGAAGCTTCACTCCCTATGTATTTTTGTACCATAGACCTTACTCTGATGTGCCCCTCAGGTATCTTAAGACATGCTTCCCCGCCTTCCAAAAGAGCTTCGTAGGTTTAACCATAGCTTGTCTTAGATGGTTAACTGCGTAGAAATGTCTGGTCTAGTGTTCACTAGATACATTAGTGAACCAACTAACTAACTGTAGACAGTATCATCCACTACCTCTCCAGAAGTAGCATCCTCTTTCCTCCACTTTCCTAGAAGAGGAGTGTCCATGGGTTTGCATCTCTCCATGTGAAACTTACCTAGCATCTATTCGGCGTACTTGCCTTCAGAAACAAAAATTTCACCATCCCACTGCCATATTTCCAAACCGATGAAATAATGAAGGAGTCCCATTTCCACCATTTTTAACTCCCTTGCAAGATCCTCCTTTCATGAGTGTATCAGCTGCTCATCACAAATCAAAATTAGATCATCAACATAAATAACAATAATCAATAGCTTACCCTCAACCACAATTTGGTACAAGTTTGCATCATCTTCACTTTTGGTGAAGCCCAGTCCAGTGAAATAGATGTATATCTGAGTGTACCAAGCACGAGGTGACTGCTTCAGCCCATACAATTCTCTCTTGAGTCGACACACATGCGACTCACTGTTGAAGTTCTCAAAACCTTCAGGCTACTCTATGTACACTTCTTTCTCAATCACTCCATTGAGAAACACAGTTTTCACATCCATCTGATGAATGAGAGTGCAAGGATGGATCTATTGGAAGAGTAGCTTGCAACAGGTGAAAAATTCTCATCATAATCAATCCCCTCGATCTGTGAGAAAACCGAGGCCAGAAATCTGGCCTTGTATTATTCCACACTCACATCAGCAGCTCGCTTTACCTTGTAGATCCATCTAGATCCAACTATTTATTTGTTGACCAGTCTTGGGAAAATCTCCCATGCACTGTTCTTAACAATGGAGTCATACTCCTCCACCATTGCATCAACCCAAGTTGGTTGTTGCACTGCCTCCTGAAAGGAAGATGGTTCAATCACAATACATTTTCTCATAAGAGCCATGTATCCAGTAAACCTATCTGGAGACTGTCTTTGTCTTCGTTTTGAAGTAGGGGCTCCTACATTCTCTATGGCATCAATTCTCAACCTATTAGCTTCCGTGGTGTGCCTTCTGCCATTTCTGATGGATGGCTCTACATGAGTTTTTTCCGCCACTCCATGATCCTCCACATGTGACTGCTCCACATCTTGAGGCTCATCCTTGGGAACCAAGAGTTCCTCCTCTGCAATTCTAGCTCCCTCTCAAGGGACAACCACATGGCTTTTTCCTCATCAAATTTTATATCCCGTCACACAACAATCATTTTTCTGTTTGGAAAATACACCCAATATTTGTGGGGTGTTTTAGTGTACCCCACAAAAATCTCGATCGCAGCTGTCCGTTCCAGCTTTTTCTTGTCATCATTGGACACATTGATCCGGATTTATGCAGGAACACAATAGAATACACATATAAATAGAAATATAAATATGCAGTGGAAATAACACTTCATTTCATTAATACCAAAGAACTGAAATTTGCTTACAAACAGAATGCAAATAAACTAGCTAGGGCGCTGGTAGCTTATCTCTGAGAAGAGATGTGGCAGCTACAAGCCTCTGAACTATGTTACAATGAGGCTCGAGGGCCTATTTATTATTGAGAAACAATGGAGAAATCTAAACATCCAAAAACCTAACCCTAGGAGATGAATCACAAAAACTATGGGCCCCATTTGGGTAAATTGGTGTTTCAACTTCCCGGGGACGTAACTTTGGCATACTATCTCTGTTTCACGCACATGATACATCATTAGAAATATCTATCTGAGGACTAAAACCATCACCATGAATATAAATTCTGGAATATAATCATATTCGTTGGAATCGCGATGCCCAAAAAATGTCGTTTAGAGCCTCAAAACGGCTCTGGAAGTTCAGGACCCGAAAAACTGCTAAAAATAGTAAGTTGTGCCAAAACTAAAAAACTGAAAGAGAAAGTGGTGGGGCCCCAAGTGGAATAGGTGAGTGGCCACCAATATCCACCTGGATCACACATGCACATAAACAGATGATCCAAAAATCTTAAAATGTGAAACATCAAGTTTCTTATCAGTGAAAGACTCTTCTGGTGTACTCATGCCAAGTATCGTATGAGGACAACAGTTATGCACAAATACAATATTGTTGCATGCTTCCGCCCACAGATGCATCGGTAGGCCTTAATCATGCAACATCGCTCTTGTTGCACCCACAATCGTTATGTTCTTTCTTTCAATGACCCCGTTCAGTTGTGGGTTATGAGGCACTATCAGTTCTCTTCGAATGAATCCTTCTTTGTTGTAGAAGTTATTGAATTCATTAGAGTTGTACTCTCCACAATTATCACTCCTAAGAGCCTTCACTTGCTTCCCCGTGTCTTTCTCCACTAGTACTTTAAACTCAAGAAACTTTAATAATGTCTAATCTTTCTTCTGCATGAAGAAGATCCAACACTTATGAGAAAATTCATCAACAAATATCACATATTACTTATGTTTTGTTGTCGAAGCAACAAATAATGGTCCACACACATCTGTGTGAACTCTCTCCAGGATCCCCAAAGCTCGGTTATCCTTCTCATGAAAGGTGGCCTTTAAATATTTTCCCATAGTACATCCCTTGAATGTGTCTGAATGCACAAGTGTACCCTTGGGAAGACTAGTAGAAATTTGTTGCATGACTTTCAAGGCTCCATGGTGAAGATGGCCCAACCTCCTGTGCCAAAATTCGCCCTCATCCTGACTCACCACTTTGTCCACCTTGCCCATCAATGCTGCGCAGCCATCTACATCCAACTTGTAGAGATTCTTAACTCGAATCCCTATCTTCTTGGCTTGTCCTGTTGTTTTTTGTCGCAGGAAAGCTTTTCCTTCACTAAAAACAACATCATAGCTTATATCCTCCAACATTGCAACTGAGACTAAACGTTTCTTCAAACCTGGTACATGCATTACATATTTTAATTGAAAGGGTTTACCTGAATATCTATGGAAGGTAATGGTACCAATCCCGGTAGCACTGTACCGCCCTTCATCACCCATTTCAATATGCATCTAGAGATCCTTCTCCTCCACGCCACTGAAAATTTCATTATCTCCCTTCATGTGAAAGGAAGCACCACTATCCAAATACCACATAGATCCCAATGCACTTGACACCATGCATGTGATCTATGAGAAGTCAAGCTCAAATTGCGAGGCTAAAGCCTCATCAGCTGCAGATCCTCCATCCTTCTTTTTCTTCTTCTTTTGTGGACATTTAGTAGCATAATTCCCATGCTCGTGACAGTGAAAACACTTCACCCTGGACATGTCCCACTTCTTGCAATATTTGGACTCAGATTTGGAATGGAATTTCTTCCGCTTCCTATTATTCGCCTTGGCAGCAAAAGAACATTCTTCTTCATCTTCATTCTTAGATGAATATCCATCTCTGGTGTTCCGTCTGAACTCCTCATGCACCAAATTTGACCACAATCATTCCCAATCTGGTAGCTTTTCCCTTCCATTGACAGAGTCTTGATAACTGTTCCAACTCTTTGGAAGTCCTAGGAGAGCCAAGCTCACCAAATCATCATCAGAGATAATTATGCCAACTCTCCCAAGTTCATCCCGACATTGGACAAAATTTGTTAAATATTTTGGCATGGAGTCGCCTTTCTCCATCTTGATCTTCCTGAGTTTATCTTTGAGCACCAATTTCCTATGGTCGCTACTAGTCTGAAAGTGATCATTCAAAGGCTTCCACATTTCATATAGTGTGGCTTTACCATGGAGGCTTGAGACAATGTGGTCTCGTACTCCCTCCAATAGTATCCTCCTCGCCTTTGCCACTTTCTTTTTCCATGCATCAAGATTTTCAACATTTGTCTCAGTGGGTTTAGGAACATCATTGTCAATGAATTTCTTCAAGCCATTGTCTTCGAGTACTGCCTCCATCCTGTCCTTCTAAGCAATACAATTTGATTTTCCCTCGAGTGCATACTCCAACCTCAAGCCATTGAAAGCCATTTCAATCCTAAATCAGTTGTAGCAACAAGAAAGTCTTTTTGCAAATTCGAATTATATCCAGTCACCAAATTAGCTCCTCCTTCACTATTGTGATTTCCTATGCTCTGATACCATGTAGAAATTATACAACAAGCATGTGTATCATGGATTCAATCCGATCTAACAATGTAATAAATTTAAATATTGAATCGCTTCTACAAATCAATTGTGGAATTAAAAACAAAATCGCCAATCACATGAAGCAAAGAAGAATCAATCAAGCCACAACACAGATATTTTCCCGAGGAAAGCTTGCTGCTCAAAACCCCACTATCTTCTATTGTATATTCATCATAGAATCATGAAACAATTACATACAACCCTTCTCACAAGAGCCCTCTTGTAATCATGATGCAGGAGCATCAAGCTCAATTTTTCATTATTTAATTATGTAATAGGGGGTGAGACATTTTAATTATTTTATTAATTAAATTGTTTAATTTAATAAATTAAGAGAAAAGGTGAGGATTTTTGTATATATTTTTTTAATAATTAAAAGGATATGAGTGAAATAGAATTAGGTAGCAAATTTAGGGAGTAGTAATTCTATGTATGGGACTTTGTTGAGTCCACGCCTAGAATGAATCTAATTTAGATTTAGTTGAGATTTTTGTGGAGAGATTTTTGGAATGGAGTAAATCCATATTTGTATATAAATAGGAGAGTTGTGTAAAGAAGAAAACAAGAGGGTAGAGAGAGTGTGAAGTGATTTGAGAGCTTAAGTAGGGGCCAAAAGCTAAGAGAAGCTCTCCATTGTAATATATGGCCGAAGGTTTCTGATGTTATTTTATAAATGTGTTTTATTTGTATAAGCTCTCTTTCGATTATATGTATATTTGTTTGAAGCAAATAGAATTTTAATGAGTTTTTCTTAAGTGTTTAAGAAAGGAGGAAGAGTTCATTTTCTATGTGCGGGAACCTGATTTAACCCAGATTTCCTGCATCATTTGGTATCAGAGCAGCATACTGAAATGTTTCTAGAGGAGAAAGAGGAACTGAGGCCTTATGTTTTTTTATTTTAATAATTGTTTTTTGAGTACAGGTTTTATTGCCAATGCTGGAGAAGAAATATTTGACAGAGAAATTGAATTGATAAGGAAGATAATGATGAAAGTATCCTGAAAGAAGCCAACAGTAGTAAAAAAAAAGAAGAAGCAACAAGAGGAATACAACAGAAGAGTGTGAAAAAATAGCCAATGGGGCAATGCAACATAAAGTGTGGAGACTTGGAGAAGAACAACAAACAAAAGCAGAAACAAATGGAGAATTGCAGCACAAGATATGGGATCCAGGAAGACAAACATCTGAAACACATGATCAGGTGATCATGGTTAATTTCAACCTTGGGAGTCTAATGCAGGAGCATCAAGCTCAATTTTTCATTATTTAATTATATGTAATAGTGGGGTGAGACATTTTAATTATTATATTAATTAAATTGTTCAATTTAATAAATTAAGAGAAAAGGTGAGGATTTTTTTATATATTCTTTTAATAATTAAAAGGATATGAGTGAAATAGAATTAGGTAGCAAATTTAGGGAGTAGGAATTCTATGTATGGGACTTTGTTGAGTCCAAACCTAGAATAAATCTAATTTAGATTTAGTTGAGATTTTTGTGGAGAGATTTTGGAATGGAGTAAATCCATATTTGTATATAAATAAGAGAGTTGTGTAAAGAAGAAAACAAGAAGGCAGAGAGAGTGTGAAGTGATTTGAGAGCTTAAGTAAGGGCCAAGAGTTGAGAGAAGCTCTCCGTTGTAATATATGGCCGAAGGTTTCTGATGTTATTTTATATCTGTGTTTTATTTGTATAAGCTCTCTTTCGATTATATGTATATTTGTTTGAAGCAAATAGAATTTTAATGAGTTTTTCTTAAGTGTTTAATAAAGGAGGAAGAGTTCATTTTCTATGTGCGGGAACCTGATTTAACCCAGATTTCCTGCATCATTTGGTATCAGAGCAGCATACTGAAATGTTTCCAGAGGAGAAAGAGGCACTGAGGCCTTATTTTTTTTATTTTAATAATTGTTTTGTGAGTACAATTTTTTGTGTCAATGCGGAGAAGATCTATTGGACAGAGAAATTAAACTGATAAGGAGGGTAATGATGAAAGTATCCCAGAAGAAGACAGCAACGGTAAAACAAAAAAGAAGCAACAAGAGGAAGACATCAAAAGACTGTGAAAGCATAGCCAGTGGGGCAATGCAACATAAAGTGTGGAGAATTGGAGAAGAACAACAAACAAAAGCAGAAACAAATGGAGAATTGCAACACAAGATATGGGATCCAGGAAGACAAACATCCAAAACACATGATCAAGTGATCATGGTTAATTTCAACCTTGGGAGTATAATGTAGGAGCATCAAGCTCAATTTTTCATTATTTAATTATATGTAATAGGGGGTGAGACATTTTAATTATTCTATTAATTAAATTGTTCAATTTAATAAATTAAGAGAAAAGGTGAGGATTTTTGTATATATTCTTTTAATAATTAAAAGGATATGAGTGAAATAGAATTAGGTAGCAAATTTAGGGAGTAGGAATTCTATGTATGGGACTTTTTTGAGTCCACACCTAGAATGAATTTAATTTAGATTTAGTTGATATTTTTGTGGAGAGGATTTTGGAATGGAGTAAATCCATATTTGTATATAAATAAGAGAGTTGTGTAAAGAAGAAAACAAGAGGGCAGAGAGAGTGTGAAGTGATTTGAGAGCTTAAGTAAGGGCCAAGAGCTGAGAGAAGCTCTCCGTTTTAATATATGGCCAAAGGTTTCTGATGTTATTTTATATCTGTGTTTTATTTGTATAAGCTCTCTTTCGATTATATGTATATTTGTTTGAAGCAAATAGAATTTTAATGAGTTTTTCTTAAGTGTTTAAGAAAGGAGGAAGAGTTTATTTTCTATGTGCGGGAATCTGATTTAATCCAAATTTCCTACATCAAATCAACTAATTGTCTCACACTGTCTCAGATAAAACTGACCAATACTTGTCCAATTTAGTGCCTCCAAACAACTGCCTTGCTTGCGCAATCCCTGATGAATGCAATCCCTATTATTTAGAAATTTTGGCCTTCCTTGACTGCGCAAGTATCATGGGCACTCCAATGGGTGTTTGGCTACATGGGTGCAACCCAATAATCCTACAACTGATAGTCAAATTCCATTTCACCTAGATCTCAATTGGGTCTCCATTGGATCTGAAATGCATGCAGCTAATAATAGTAAATCCTCAGTTGCATGTGAGATCACTGATTGTGAATTAATTAATATTTAATTCACTTGATCTCTCACTAATGTATCTAACAATTACAACTAGCACACCATATTTTAACTCACTTAACTAATGCACCATTGCACTTTGAACTCTGTTACAACTAGAATTACTCTGCATGCCTCACCAAATACCTCTAACTCGAAATTCATGAGCTAACTAAGTTTATCACACTCAATTAACTATTACAAGTTATTTTGAGATTAGATTATATTTTATTTTCCATCTTAATTAAGGGATAACTAAAATAGACATGCACCAAATTTATCCCACACCAGTGTAGGTGCTGCTAAGACCTGTGGTCCCATACTAGTGTCAGTGCTGCTTGGAGCTCTTGGTCCCACACTAGCATGGGTGCTGAAATTTCTTGTTTAATTTCAACACAACCAAAATTAGTTTATAGAAATATGTGGTAATAGTTGTTTTACAAAATATGGCCCAACTCAGCCTTACAACCTTGCAGCCTCACGCAACCCACATATAGGATGGAAAAGGTATAGTCTAGTTTCCCTACATAGCTTATCGACCTACCCAAATTTTACAATCCCAAAAATCTAAGGTTATAGCACCCCTACCCACCATAGATAATGCATGACCTACAACCTTGTGACTCTCCCTTCATTCCAATTTTGCCTTTGTTTTGGTTCATGTCCTCCTATGTGCATTCAAGTTGCTCCATGAGTTTTGTTTTGTGTGATAAATTGATCCACTAATCGATATATACACATACCACACTATAATGAATCATCACATCATTTTGGTTACTAGATTTGACACATTGTGTGACCTCGCACCCTTTCATCTTCAACATGAACCAACTCTAATCACACCCACTCATGCGCCTAAGTTTGCCTAATCTTTTTTCTCACACCCTTGTCTTCATTCCTTGAGTTGGAACAAATCTCCCATGGTTGCATGATGGGAAAGCCAAAGTTATACTCCTTTGTCCTGTAATGCAATGGGTCGACTCATGTCTATTTGTCTCGTTGTAATATAAGCACTCCCTTTATCCTCACTCATTTGACTAAAAAAATGTCATGTGATAAAATCTCACCTAGTGAACATGGGTATGCCCACAATCTGCAACCATGTGTTGTTGCATCACAAATAAGCATGGTTCCCAAAACCAACTAATGAGTGGATCACATTCCCTATGCACTTGGCTAATTGGTGAAGCGTTAATCAGTGTCACAAATTTTGTGGGTAACATCGTGAATCGGCCCTAGAGTCTTACAAAATTCATATAATGTCATACCATCAACTTTATTATTAAAAATGTCCTCAAAAATATTTTTTCCCTACATTTATGACTTAGATAATATTTTTCATCATTGTTATAGCATAAAATCTTAAGATGGAATTTTTTCATTTCCACTTGTTTGAACCTGTGACTCTTGAGGGGTGCTGTAAGTTACTTAGGAGACACCATATTTCGATGGGGACATGAAGGGAAGGTGGGAATTATGGACCAAGGGTAGGATATAACCTAGGCATGGTGAGAAGGATTGGAATCCTCCAACCAAGTAATAGATCGATTCATATCTATGTGGGATTTTATTTCCTCCTTAATTCCAATGATAAATATTTACTTAAAAAAATTGTTTTTTAAATTTATTTGTTCTGAAAATCAACCATTCAAAAACATCAAGATAGTCTTCCACCATGCCTATTTGGCACAATTCGTAAGTTGACCCAAAAAGTTGATACCTCTGATGAATCAAGCAAATAAGGCTTTCACAAAATACCTCCATGTAATAATCCTTACATATGATTTCTTATTCCATTGCAACCATTGTTAATGTTCCTTATACAAATGAAGAATACTTATAGAGAGTTTCAAAAGGTCATATAATTTGGAATGAAGGGAAAATTTGTATCTATTTGGCCAATCCAAATAGTCAAACTTGACCCATCAAACTTATTTAGATAAACTTTAAGAAAGAGTGGAATTATATTGTAAAAAAAGTAAAAAATTGAGAATTTGTGATCAAGACTTTCTTACTTCTCAATGTGCTTTCCCTTATGGGAGCCTTCGCCAAAATCATTTTCACCCTCCTGAGGCTTATCTTTCAGCTTCACAATTTAATAAAAATAAAAGAATACATATTGGGTTCCATTTTTCTAACTTACTAGAGAAAAAAATTCACCATTTTTTTCACTTACTCCATGGCTAACATGATGTGAGGGTATGTCATGCGATCACTAGGTCCACTGAAGAGGTTGGTCAAGAGTTATCTCAACATGATCAATGTCCCAAGAGGAATCTATTGAGAGGAGCTAAAAAATATGGTATGAATAGGTCCACAAACAAATAGTTAATAGAAACAGACACCATGAAAATCAAATTCACACAAGGATTCTGTTGGTAACATTACTTCCGATGGAGTATTATTGTACTGATGAAATTTCAAAATTCTCAATGTTGCAAAATATGTAGGAATTTGGTTGCATGTGTTGCAAGAAGCTAAGGTTTTTGGGAAGAGGCTTGGATTTGCATGATCCGCGTGGATATTGGCATCCTATTCCACTTGGACCCCCAACATTGTTTCCTAGCAATTTCCTATTTTTTAGCACAATTTAATATTTCGGTAGTTTTCTATTTTAGCTGTTTTCAGGTCCTAAATTTCTAGAGACATTTCGAGGCCCTAAACCAACTTTTTTGGAAATAGGTAAGCAGTATTCAAAGAATACATTTATAGATGGAAGTTATTGTCCTCGAATATACCTTTCTAACATGATATCGTGTGCACCAAACGAAGATCATGTACCAAATTTACGACCCCAAGATGTTGACATTCCAACTAACCCAATCGAGGCTAAGAAGATTTTGGTGCTTCATCTCCTAAGGTTATTTTTTTGGTTGTTTAGGGTTTTTCTCATTGTTTATCCATGATAAAAAGGCCTTAAAGCCTCATTGTAACATATTTCAGAAGGCATATAGTTGTCACATCTCCTATCAAATATTATTTACCATTACCCAAGCTACTTTTCTTTCATTTTGCATGTGAGCAATTTTTCAGCATTTGTTATTTATTAATTGAAGATTAGTTTCGTTGTATATCTGTGTTTCTATTTTAAATATGTATTTCATTTCGTTCCTTCATAAATCCATATCATTTGTATCAAAGCGAATTGCTCTTTCTCTATTTTTCTATGCATGTCCCATTCAGGTCGTGGTATAAGGAGTTGGGAATCGAACTGCTTGAGCCCTTGCAAGACCATCCCCACCAACCCCGACAGGCTCCCATGGTAGAAGAAAATAAATATTGCAGAGTAAGATATCTTATGAAATTGTTGCTCAAATAATCCCTCAAGCAAAAAAAAAACGAGATGATGGATAATTTTTCCCAGACATTCGATAAATAGCAGTGAGTGATGCATCTTCATCCAGCATTCACTTCAAAGGCAACAACCCCTTTAAGGAAGAAGTTAACTTTGAAATTCCTATGTTTGAAGGCTAGATAGACACATATGCTCTAGATAAATGGTTAAACATGTTGGAAGGATATTTTTTATGCATGATTTGTTCAATAGAGAAAATATTACTTTTGCTCTCCTTAAGGTGACCCCCATGTCAAGGATTGATGGAAAGCTTACTGTGAGCAAAGGGACGAGGAGAAATCCTCACTATTTTTAGTCACACCCTCTTGGGACTCTTTCTAAGATGTTTTTAAGGACCATTATTACCCTGTTGGGGCCTATGAAGACAAATACATAAAATGTACCACATTATGGAAGGAAAGGGACAAAGAAGTGTCGGAGTTCATGAATATATTTCATACCCTACGCAAGAAACTGGGTATTAAGGACTTTAACCAACATCTTGTGCTCAAGTATTGTGATTTTATTTACAAATAAATCTAGGCATAAATGGAGTTCCTGGACATATCCTTGCTTGGTGCAACATACTGATATGTTTTCAAGATCAAGCAGTAAGTTAAGTAGAAGAAGAGAGACTTTGGATCGACGAATCTGAAGTAGGGAATGTGCACCCTGAAATCACAGAACAAAGAACAAATCCAACATGGAATGATCCAGGAAAACATGTTGAAGCCACAAGCAAATAATAGCAATGGGAAGATGAAGAAAGACACAGGAAATTGATGTGTGTTCCATAATATTCCCACTCACAACAAAAACGAATGTAGTCAAAATTAGTCACTTGTGGTCGAGTTAAATGCTTCAGAGTCCGACACATGTTCTGACTCTGAGCTATAACCTAACAAGGGGAAAAAAGTCATTGATGTAGAACCCAACACCACCATTTCCACCACCAAAGTCAAGAAAAGTGAGCCTGAAGATTCGGAGGAGGGTGATCCTCTCTTCCACTCACAAATGTGGGTAAAGGGTGATTTGTTGCAGTTCATTGTCTATAGTGGGAATCAAATTAACCTCATCTCAGAAGATGACAATAAATTTTTGGATCTTCCAGAAATATCAGACCCGCAAAAATACACTATCATATCGCTTCACTAATGGCGAGATATTTGCGTCAGCCAACAACTTCACATACCCTATAGCATCAAGCCTTTCACAGATGAGGTATTGTGTGTTTTTGCTTCCCTTGAATTTTGTGATGTTTTATTAGGCCAACCATACTTGTGGAAGTGTCATTATATGTATGAGTCAAAACCTCATGTTGTTATTATTACTTTCAATAGAAAACTATACAGGATACTAGAGGTGGCCCTTCCTACCCACATGGGGAAATTTGTTTTATTCCTGATTCACTCTCAAAGTAAGGGGGAGATCATGTACATATCCATGGCCTTTAGAAGGGGATCCTCCACGTAGTAGAAGCAACTAGATAAGGTCATGGAAGATTACAGGGATATCTTCTCTTTTCCCATGGGGGTACCTTTGCATTTCCAGTTCAAGCATTCAATCAATCTGATCCTCGATGCACCTCTACCTAATGGACCAATATGTTGCCAATCTCTTCTAGAAAATGAGGAAATCAAGCAGAAAATTTAGGAGTTGCTATAAAAAGGGCACATTTGACCAAGTTCCTCACCTTGTGGGAGCCCAATTGTACTCGTATAGAAGAAATATGGGGACTATAGACTTTGTATTGATTATCAGGCACTGAAAAAAATCACATTCAAGAATAGATAACCAATCCCATGGATTGATGACCTTCTTGACCAACTCAAGGGGTCTTAGTACTTCAACAAGACTGATTTGAAGTCTGGCTATCACCATGTTCTAATAAAACCCAAAGATATAATATAGAAGACCTCCTTAAAGTCCAAGGAGGGTCTCTTTGGGTCGTTGGTCATACCTTTTGGGTTGAAAAATGCCCCTACAAATTTTATGAGGCTATTGGATGGCATATTTAGACCTTTCACCAAATTTTTCATGGTTGTATATCTAGATGATATCCTCATCTACAACAAGAGTTAGGTAGAGCACTTGCAACATATTCGGCAGGTCCTTCAAACCCTATGACAACACAAGCCGTGTGCCAACCTAGAGAAATGCTCCTTTGGAATGGACTAGGTCTAATATTTTGGATACATAATTGATGAGAAAAGTGTGCATGTGGATCTAGCTAAGATCCAAGTCATTTGGGAGTGGCTAGCCCCAATGAATCTAACATAGATTTGCAGCTTCTTGGGCCTTGATAATTTCTATTGAATATTCTTTTTGGGGTTCTCTCATCACTTAGCCCTTAACTCAAGCTACCACGACCAAAGAAAAATAATTATTTGTTGGTCCGAGTCACAACATAAGGAATTCATTGAACTAAAACAATTTCTTTTTTATGCACCAATCCTCACCTTTCCATACCTGCAACAACCATTTGAGATATAGATAGATGCCTCGGATTATGTTATCCACGTATTCCTTGATCAAAAGGGGCATCCAATGGCCTATCACACTCAGAAAATCCCTGATATTATTGGAAGGTACCTCGCCTATGATAAGGAAATTTATTCTATTATGAAATCCTACCAAAAATGGAAACATTATATTCTAGGAAAGGATACAATCATCCACATGAATCACTGACCTCCTCAATTTATGCAGGCACGAGGGAAGTTGTAGAACAATCACCATCAGAAATTTTCCACATATATGAAACAATTCCATTTTAACATTAAATACAAGAAATGTAGCACCAATCACATTGACACTGCCTCAGCCCCAACCGTGACACTGAGAAAAATTCTCAACTATTGTGGGCACAAGACTTCTAGATGGCTGCAACTATATGACAATGACTTGGAATTAGATGCCACTTACAATATTTTGATGGTTGGAAAGCCATTTCTAGACTTCCACCTTCAGGGTGGATTTTCATGCTATCTGGGAAATATTTGTGTTCCTTCAAGCAAGCATGCCAAGATTATTTAGGATGTGTATTACAGCTAGTTCGTAGGAAATTTTGGTGTGGAGAAGATAGTGTCAACACTATATAAGTATTTTTACTGGCCAAAACTCTGACAGTACGTTAGAAAATATATCAGATCCTCCATTGCTTGTGTCATAACCAAGCCAAAAATTAAGAATACATGCTTGTACATCCATTTTCATACTCCTATCCAACCTTCGAAATCCATCTCCATGGACTATATGTCTGGATTTCCTTCTACCAATCATGGTAATGACTGCATGTTTGTGGTCGTTGATAAATTTTCTAAGATGCTCATATTGGTTTCCTACAGGAAGAGTATCAAAATAGAAGCCACTGCCAAGCTCTTATTCAAACGGGTGTGGGTACATTTTTGGATCTCGTGGACCATTATATCATATCAGGAGAGAAATTTCCTAAGTGCATTCTGGTCGAGCCTCTATTCATTGTCAGACACCAAGCTCACCAAGTCGATTGCATTCCACCCCCAAACTGATGGTAAGATAGAGGTTGTCAACAATATGATAGTACATATACCACACATATAAAACTCTAAGAATCCATGAAAATGGGATGGTAATATCCCCTATTATCAACATAGAAACAACAAATATCCCCATGGCTCAATTGGCCACAGACCCTTTCAGGTGGTTTTGGGATTTCAACCATTGTGTCCCATTAATGTTGCAATGCCTCATGCAACTCCACAGTTAGAATCAAAACATGTTCAATTCAAATCTAATAAATGCATCAAGTTTATTGAATGCATTTATCACATCCAACTACAGGTTCATGATAGCCACATAAGTTTTGAGTACTAGGAAGCAAGGTTTGGTTTTGTTTGTAGAAGGAATGCCTTGTCGGAGCCCATCGGAAGCCTTGATCACTCTGATATGAGCCTTATACCATCACCAAGGCTATGGGTGACAATAATTTCAAGCTAATTACCCTCCCATTCCTTGGAATGTACCGATTATTCAATGTGGACCGCCTTCGGCCATACTTTCCACCATAGTTGGACACATCAGACATTGTCAAGAAGTTAACACTAGTATAGTTCAACCCATATTGAATTGAATAGGAAAAAATTGATTGGATCATGGACATATATTAAGAACAATCTCCAACATAGGATCCAACTTTATCAAGTTGTCAAATATGGCTAGCTCCTACACCAAGGCAAGTGGCTCACTAGGGACCACATTCAGGAGAAGTTTCCCCATCTCATGGAGGCACTCAATGTAATGGGGACCATTACTTCCTAAGGGGGAGAACTTATCCAGGTGGATATTGGTGGACACCTGCCTATTCAACTTATAACCCTAGCATTATTTCCTATCAGTTTCCTATTTTTTAGCACAACTTCCTATTTCAATAGTTTTATATTTTTGGCATTTTTGGGTCCTGATCTTTTGGAGCCATTTTGAGGCCCTAAATGATGTTTTTGGGGAAATGTTCATATAGTACTTAAATACAACATTTGTAATTGGAAGTTTTTTTCCTCGAATAAACCTTTATAATGGGCTATTTTTCATTCCAAACAAAGATCATATGCCAAGTTACAACTCGAGGAAGTTGACATTCCAGCTAACCCCATTGGGGCCCATAAGCGTTTGGCGCTTCATCTCTTATGGTTAGTTTTTTGGATGTTTAAATATTATCATTATTTCTTCATGATAAAAATGCATCAGATCCTAATTGTAACATAATCCAAAAGGCATGTAGTTTTTACATCTCTTCTCAAAGATAAGCTACCATCGACCGAGATAATTTGATTTCATTCTACATGTAAACAATTTTCAACATTTTTTATTTATTAATTGAGGCTCAATTTCGTTGTATATTTGTGTTTCTATTTTAAAACTATGTTTCATATTTTTCCTTCATAAATCCATATCATTTCATGTTCCTAAGGATAAAATAAATTCAAGTGATAGAGATATTATATATACTAGGGGGTTTCCAAAAATAGTACCCTAGGGAGTATATATTGTATCCATGTACCCTTAGTGTAGTATTTGATTCCTTGGAATTCAAGAGTGGTCTCCTTCAGTGTAGTTCTCACTAGATTATAGAAATATGAAAACCAACAAGATTATTTAACATTGGTATCAAGTGTGTAATATCCCAAAATAGGAAAAGAAGCAATATAGCACATTAACATGGAATAGCAGTGAATAAATCAATACACCATTACATGAGAAAAATGTACAGCCATCTTACTAATCATATTAGCAAATAATAGGCACAATATCTTGAGGATAAAGTCACTCAAGTAAATCCAAACAAGCCTCCTATAAGAAAATATGCTAATATTTGAAATACACTGCTATACAAATGTCAAGAGCCATGAAAGCGCAGTTTTAGGGCATAAACTACTACATAAAATATATAAAAATAGGGATATGCTGCTATATAGCTCAAATAATGCCGAGAGTGAATACCTAGGCTCCCAAACACTTTTCCTAGACAACCTAGGAAGGGTTTCCGGAAATACCCAAAAATGAAAATGCCGAAATGCAGCCCTAGGGCTGAATTGCAGCTGCAACTGAATACTGGAAGGAGGTATTTGAAACTGATATGAATGTATATATATCCTCCAATATATCCTCTAAGTGAAAGGCTGATCCATTCCTTTAATATCTCACCCTCCAAATCAAGAACTGAATCCTCCACTGTAAGTGCTCTTTAGAATAATGCACTCTTTGAGGGAATTTGCGTTGTAGGTGATAGAAATAGGTTGGCCTGGTGAAAAAGTATGAAATAAAGCCCAAGGACCTTCCTTGCTAACCTCCCAATGGAAAGGATGCTCCCTCCACTGAAAAACAAACATTGAAAGTGGCCCTACAAATCCTCCACTGCAACACCCTCCAACACAACACAACTCTGAACAGAAACTGCGCTGTAGCTGAAGACTGAAGCTTGGCCTGATGCCTGGATGTGGAATATGCATCTCAACAATACCTCTCCTGAGTAGGCACTCGAAGTCCCTCGAGGATGAGTTTTGGATTCCCGCTCGGGAAAACCCTTGTACTAAACAGTACGACAAACCCTGCTAAACATCAAAAGCATGCATAGAAATGTCACTTGAAAACTTCAAATCTAAAAAGATCAAAATGAATAATCATCTAACATGCCTTATATGGCTGCCTTTCCCTTCCTTATATGCATTGTGAGCCTTCTCACCTTGGGTCCCACTCATAAAATCCACTATTCTCATGTAGACTCTCTCCCATTAACACTGCGATGTCTCCCATTAATGATCCACTCTCTCCATACCAGCGTTGTTGATTTGGTCAAAATTGACCTTCTCCACATGCTTTAGCCCTTGTTCACACATGAGGGTGCTTTATCTAGCTATCAAGATGATCCCTTTTCACAATAAGAGGGATTTTATTCCTACTAAAGATATTTATGGGTCTCCCTACCCACTTATTCATCTATCTAAATGATAAAAGAAAAAATTAGTATTCCAATTAGCTACATGCTAATTTAGGAATATTACAAAGTGTGCCTACATGGTTTCTAATATGCCTAATGGTATGTGGAATGCAATTCCATATACTAATCTTGCTTGATGCAATACTAATAGAAGGGGTATTAACAATGGTCACAACAAAATCCAACTAGGAGTTGCCTCTTTTATTTTATGTGTGAATTATTCCTTGACTATAAAAATTTTCAGTGAATAATATATATTTGTGTCATTTAAATATGTCAGAACATGTTTCTTGCCTAAAAAAAATTCTTCTAAAATTGGAGTGTGTTTCGGCATAATAAGTTTCTTTAAAACAACTCATGGTTTTGTGTTTTGGCATAATAAGTTTCTTTAAAACAACTCATGGTTTTCCATTTTAGTTACCAGAAATTTATAGTAATAATTCTTTTGGGTCCAAGGTACCCAATTGAATCTCATTAAATCATATCACCCCCAAATTAATTTCCAATAAAAAAATAATTCAACAAATATTTGGAGAAGTTTTTTTTCTTGAAACTCTTAAGGGCAATGGGTCCCATGGTTACTCCTAGTTAAATTGTTGTATCTACTAAAATGAACCACTTTGAGGTAGTCTATGGACAACTATCCTCATCAGTGATCTTGTACTTACTAGCTCTCTTTAAGCTACAAGAGGTGGACAACACCTTAATAGCCCACAATAACATTCTTTGTACACCTAAAGATAATTCATTTGTTGGCTTAGAATTGTATGGTGTAATAGGTTTTTCAGTATACCATGAATGGAAATTTGGAAAAGGGGGTTAGGTGTTCTTACATCTCTAACCATATAAGTAAAATTCACTCAAAGTTAAGAGATTATAAAAGTTAACTCAGTTTTATGGACCCTATAATTAACCCACATATATTAATCTAGTGTCTTACAAATTGGTTCTACCCAACTATTCCAAGCTCACCAATATTTCAAGTTTCTTTATTAAAGAAAATTTTTGGGTAAAATTGCAAATTTCAAACCAATAATCCAAAATTAAATGAAAATAATTCCATTTTGTTACAACTTGAGGCAGTTTTGGACAAATATGAGTTTTTTCATCACAAGCATACTATCCCAACAATTCTAATCCAATGGAAGGATACCAATATAGAGGACAATTATAATATTTAATTCATATTTATGCTTTTACAGAGGAAAAACTGAAGGAATCGACTTATAAGAGCAGTTTTAGCAACAAGACCTAGTTTGGAGAACTAGGGTCTGAAATATTTTGGGGAAAATTTGAGGCCTTAAATGACATTTTTTGGGGTAAAAATTTGTTTCCCTATTGTGACACCCCTAACACTATTCTACACATAGAAAAATTTCCAATAGTCCAAGAAATACATTAATAAATGTTTGGATGCAAAATTTATTCCTTCTAGAAGTTTATCTATCATGTTTGACCACCATAATTTGAGAGAATGCCACATCAACCCTTGTTACTCATGGAAAACGGACTAGCCATGTGGAGACTATGAGTAATAATATAGAAGGGTGGAATTATAACTCATGTTAATGGTTGAATGGGTCAAATTCAACCCATAGTTAGCTATTATGTTATGGTACAACTATACCACAATGGGGAAAAGGGGTTCCATTCTATTTCAGTGAATTTTGTTCCATAGTAGAGAAGAGTAGATGAGCATGGATAGAGAGAGAGAATAGGAGAGAGGGGGTTTGTGTTTTATTGCATCTCACGAGCCATAGTTCTTAGGTAACTCCATATAGAGTGCCTTATCATTTATACTTGCATCATTTCCATTCCAAACAAAATATGTCAACTTGCCTCTTGGAAGTTGCTCTATCCGATAATTCGAGGGAATGCCACATCAACCCTAGTTACTCACGGAAAAAGAACTAGCTATGTGGGGACTATTAATAACACTCTAGAAGGGTGTAATTGTAACTCATGTTGAGGGTTGATGGGTCAAATTTAACCCCTAGTTAAATATTAGGTTGTGTTACAACTAGACGATTAGGGGGAAAAGGGGTTCCATTCTATTTGAGTGCAGTTTATTCCATAGTAGATAAGAGTAACTGAGAGTGGATAGAGAGAGACTAATATAGAGGGGGTTTGTGTTCTATAGCATCTCATGAGACATAAGCCTTAGGTAACTCCATAGAGAGTTCATTATCCTTTGTACTTGCATCATTTCCATTGCAAACAAAAGAGGTCAACTTGCCACCTAGAAGTTGACCTGTCATATTTGACCACCATAATTCGAGAGGATTCCATATCACCCCCTATTATTCATGGAAAATGGGATAGTATTGTGGGGACTATGAAGAAGACTATATAAGTTTAACTTGGAACTCATGTTGATGGTTGAATGGGTAAAATTTAACCCATAGTTGCCTATCAAGATATGTTATAACTAGAACATTAGGAGGAAAAGAGGTTCCACTTTATTCAGGTTCATTTTGTTCCATGGTTGAGTAGAGCAGTTGAGAGTGGATAGAGAGAGAGTAGAATAGAGGGGGTTTGTGTCTATAGCATCCCACGAGCCATAGGTATTAGGTAACTCCATAGAGAGTTTCTTCTTCTATTGTTAAATCACCTCGCAATTGAGAGATAACAAGTTCAATTCTCCTTGGCATTCTCATGGTTAGACTTCATTAATAAGTTGACAAGAAGTGATCCATTTAGATAAATATGTCCGATCAATATTATTTTTACCATGATCACCTCTCTAGAAGCCATAAACCACATCCTCTATATATTAAAACTTTAATAAAATTTACATTTTATATATATTTTTTTATATTCCTCATATTTTATTATATTTTTATAGTTGTAAAGTTGGCCTTTATATTATTTTCGAGAAATTTATAATTAATACAAAACATTGTAAATTAAAACCTTAAAATTAGAGTAATGATACCTACCTCATTCTTTTCTTAGAGCTAAGTTTTCACTTATCAAAATGAAGCTATAATTCATTATCTAATGTATAATCATAAAACATTTAATATCAAGGATAAACTATTTTTTAAAAATATTTCAAATTTTAATAAAGGCTACTAGAGACTTAAGAGTAAATATCACAAATAAGGCGTTTCATGGCTTAATACATTTAAGGATTTGAGGGGAAACCTTTTTTCAAAATATTGATAATATAAAAGGTATTATTACAATTATATTTAAAGAGAAATTATGGTGTTATAAATTGAGAAAGAATACCATATTTAATATATTATAAAGATATTAATATATTACAAAGAAATAATTAAGTTAAAAGATTAAAATTATATTTATTTTATGATTATTTTTAAAAGAGTAATAATAAGGAATTCCCTATTGAAAATCAAGCAAAACACCTAAAATGTCATGCAGGAGTGGGGTGAGGCGAGGGGGTAATTTTTTCCATAAAAATTGTATATTCATTAGGATTGGGTTTATGCCTCGAATAACGAGGTTAATGCCTATGATTTATTTCAAGGTCTTTTTGAGGTTTTTTTATCTTTGTCATAGAAAAATAATAGTGGAGGGGATCCTTGTATTTTAATTTACCATCTTAAGGTTAGCTTTGGCATGGAGGATCTAAAAAGTAGCATCCTTTTGAATATAATTTGTTTTTTATTATATAAATTCGATGGATTTGAAGTATTTCATGTTTTGATATAGAACTATTTTGATGTAGATATTAAAAATACATAAGAGGACAAGATTCAAATTATGTAAGATTCAAATTATGTGACATCCCTTGCAGGTTAACTTTAAAAAAAAAAAAAAAATCCTTAATTATCTAATTAAAAATTAAAAATGGTGGAGAAAGGGCTATGGATTCCAATGTTCGAGATGGGATATTTTTTGAGGAAATTGTTGTTTTAAATACTAGACTTGGTTGGTTGAGTGAGATGACTATGCCATAAATTAACTGAAAGGAGAAGGGATAGGGATAGGAGACCATGGCTCCAATAATAAGCAAAGATAATAAGCAAAGAGAAAGAAAAAACATTAACGAAGCATGGGTTGTATTTTCCATGCGGTGGACTGCAACGAAACTGTGGAGAAGGAGGGGATTTAGTTGTGGAAAAAGATGGAGGAGGACCTAAATATTGTCTCTCTATCCCATTTGATACATGCACATTCTATCCCTCACACATGCACACGCACACATAGGAATACATGGAGGGAACAACCTCCTTGGCATGGAGAAGTTATAAAGAGTGCAAGAAAGAAGCTGTAGAAATTACACCAATTGATTCAATCCAATCATGCAATGTTCTAAAACAAGATACTGAATCCTTCTACAATATTTGCAAAATATAAATTATGATCGTTTAATCACATGCAAGTAAGAGAAAGAAGTAAATCAATCGCACAAAACAAGATTTTCCTAGGGAAAGAAACTGCTAAAAAACCCCTCTATCTCTACTGTATAATAAGTCAAGGAATGATGAAACAATACAATGCATGCTTGCTCACAAGAAACTCATACACTCTACCAATCATCTCACACTAATCTAGGCAAAATTGGACAAACACATAGCCACTTTCCTGCCCACCTTTAGCCTACCTTGCTCACACAATCTCTAGGCAAAATAAATCCCTATTAAATAGGGATTCCAACCTTCCTTGACTGTGCAATCCTTCATGGGCATCATGCGGCTTTATAACTTTACCTGGGCAGTTCGCTAATAATACAACTAATAGTTATATTCCCTTTAACCTTTGTCTGAACTGGTTCTTCATCATATTTTACATGCATGCAACTAATAATAGAAAATCATCAGTTACTTGATAGATTACTACTTGTGAATTAAATCTAATTTAATTCACTTGACCTCTCACTTGCTCATCACTCAGTTAGAACTAGTTAAACTGATTTTATCTCAATTATTTTGATTTAACTGATTAAACTCACACTACACTAGTGCATTAACTGCAACTGGACCCCCAAAGTAATAGAATCACCCTACACGCCTCACCTTTGACCCTCAGCTCAAAATTCCTGAGCTAACTAATTCTATCTCACCAATACAATTTGTTATGAGATAAGATTACAATTTATTGTCTAATTTATTTAAGGGAAAAATAAATTAGACACACATTTTCTTGTTGATTTTCAACAGAAGCATCAAGAAATTGTTGTGAGAAGCGATTCAAATAGGAGAAGTGGAGAGCGCATAGTTGAAGGAAAGTAAAAAGTGATCCCTATATCTAAGTTTCGAACTTTTGAATAGAGAACTAGTTGAGTAACCCAAAGTTTTTGTTGGTTGATAATTGTTGAGTAGTGGTTTTGTTTTACAAGGGTTATAAATCCACTGGATATTGTGTTGGTTAATAATTTCTACGAGGTGGAGGCACACAAAGCTAGTGAGTTGATTAGACCTTATGGAAGTTCCATGGGATTAAACTGAGAACACAGGTTGAAGTCCACTAAGTTGCTGGAGAATACACTCTTATTCCTTCAAAGGTAACTTAGTTGATAAAACCTCCTTATCATTAACCATATTTCTCTCTCTCCACATGTGAATTGAGATTCTATGTTCCCAAATCACTATATAAGTTGGGGTGTTAACTTACAAGTACCATTGCATAAAATAATGTGTTCCTTGCCTTGTGCGTAATTTTTTAATAGTTGGTGGCTGAAGGCGGTGTGGCCTTGAGACAGCCAGTTTAAGTTGATGAATTTAGTGTAATCCGCTGAGTGGATGATAGTTGTATGCAATTGAAGTGGTATTTGATCTTTGATGTCTGGTGGGTGGAGGTGAGGCAGCCTTGAGACACCCTGTTTCAGCTGATATATGGATCTAAAATCCCTTTGAAAGAACTTTGACCTAAGCTTTGTAATCTTGCATTGGGTGATAGTTGCAAGGAAGACTTGGTTGTAGTTTTCTATGGTTGGGTGGAGACTTGAATTCCCACTCTTAGTTGGATAAAATACTTGTTTCATAAGATAAATATCCAACTTTGTTTTCTCTTGTATAGATGTCTTGTACATGTCATTTGTATTGGTTGAATGATGTATCTGTAATATGAATTGGGGCCTCAATCATAAATAAGCAATATCAATACTCTATGCAAAGTTTCTTGAGGAAAGGATTGTTTTCCTGTGATATTTATGTAACTGAAAGTAGTCTTAATAATTGTGTAAAACACATGGGAAATTCCCTGTCATTAAAATGTTTTATGTGTAAATATAATCTTGGGATTTAGCCCTATGCTGTGTATGAAACCTCTCCAAGTATACGTATATGAATATATTATTGACCGTGGTCTGAAACGTTTTCCAAGTCTCATGAGTCTCTAAAATGTTGTTCAAATTTCACGAGAAATTGGAAAGGGGTAGAATTCTGCCTTATGAATGAATTTGTCATAGGCATGTATACCAAGCTTGAAATTTGTAACAGACTAAGCTGAGGAGAAATAAAAAAGCTATTAGTATGAAATATATAAATATATGTAATTGGGATGCAATCAAAGGGGCCAGACCAAGATGGGAAAATCTTGGAAGGGATAGCTCCATATATGGCCCTATAACAACCTTAAGATAAGCGGTTCGAGTCCTAGTGCCAGGCTCAACCATTCACAGAATAATCGTAGTTGATCCATGGGCTAAGTTTTTATACATGTAGTTATAAACTCATGTGGGCATGGTCCCTCTATTATTAGCTCTCGAATTCCTTAAGACTCCATCTCATACAACTTTTCATTGGTGACTGAGATCTCAGAATCTCATATCTCACAATTTATCGCAACGTCGATCCTCTCCAATATTCTAATATTTTTTCTCTATATTCCAAAACATAAAAAGGGGTCACTTTCATCTATTGTAGTTAAATTTTTGTCCTAGCACATCAATTTAACAACCCTGTGACCTTCTCATTCTAACCTATGTTTGGGGTAGGATCAATAGGGGGTGTGTTACAAGTTAATGGAAGGAAAAAATATTATCATATTCCCTAATGAAAATGAGTAAAATATCTAAAGGAAAGTGGGGACATACATCAACGATGTGTGTATTTGTGTGTTTGGAAAGAAATAAAGGTTGTGGTTTAGTAATATGCAATAGAATTGAGTTATCAACTTTTGGTTGGTGCTCAAAGCTAGCACAACGAGATAACTTTGTAGTTTGAATACATGGGGTTTATTTCTTTTAAACTCAGTATTATCCTACATCATGTTTCATGGAAATTCATTTGCAGGAAGAGGCAATCCCCTTATCTTGGGAATGTGAAATTGAAAGGATAAGGTTCAACACGTAGAGAAAGGAATGATATTATTAAAAGGTAGAATTTAATGGTTGAGAAAAGTGACAAGAAATGGAGTTTGTACTGATTGTGGGGAGGATGAAATTAAGGTTTGATTTGTCAAAATCATATAGGTTGAGGCTATTTAAGTGAGGATTGGAGGAATATTTTATGGTTGCCCATCGTTTTGGGAAGTGGATACTCTTTTTTCTTTAAAGATACGGCGAACTAGTGAGTTATTAAGGCATGACGAGAATTATGGCAACATATTAACTAGTATAACATGATAATATTTATTTCTTCGCATGAGATGTGGGTAAATGTAAAAAGGGCTACATTAAATGAAATTTGTATGTTGAAATTGATATTTTTCAAAGAGGTTCATTTTTTCAAAAATTGGATTGGAAACCTTTGCAAGTGTTAACTACACTTGAATTAGCAAGGAAAAGTGGAAAGGTGAATTTGCATCTAGTTTTTTGGGTAACAAAGGCCTCGTTGGTGACTCCAGTAGTGATCATATTCAATGATTTCACCTTGGAAGTGGATAGAGAGGAAGGGTTTGTGTAGAGGCTGGAAGTTGGGAAGTGCAATGGGGGCACCAATTCTACTTATTTCTCAAATGGTGTTGGAGACAGTTGGTTTATCCATAATGCAAGAAGGAAGGGCTAGTGAATGTGAGGATACTAGATAAGACATATTACTACTAAAAATTGATGAAAAGACTCATATGCATTGAATATATGATGAAGTGGGGAACATTATAAAGTCGATGGAATATTTTCAAATTGAATTGGCCCATGGCCATTAGGACTCCTTTTTATCTAACAATTCAGTTAACAATGAACCTCGTAGGGTGTTGGATTTGAATAAACCAATGGCTCATGTACTGGAGAAATATTGGGAAGAGGCACAAAAAATTATTTTGGTAAATTATGGAGATTAAATTGTGTATGTTTTGGAGTTTGTACTAGAAATTTTATAATTATCCACATTTTAGTTTGGTACAATCAAACATAATTAACAATTTTGTAAGCTAGCTAGCTCACCAAGAAATTTTAGAGTTTATGAGACCTAAAATTTCAAATTTTATATTAATTATATAATATTGCATCTCCAAATGCAAATTTATAATATAAAAAATCACCCTTGAAATTAGAATAATAATTTAAAATTCCACAATCGAGGTGATGGGACATATGTCAAAAATGATTGGGAGGGGCACTTGGCACCCGACTACCTCCCACTGCAATTAAGATATGGGGGTCTAGCCAACCCCCCAATGCAGGTTGCATGTGAGATTTATTATCCCATGGTTATCCAATCATGTTCCTTAATGCACCAAGGATTGTGATGATCCTGAGTGCTGTTGGTAGTTTATGTTCTAGTGGGAATGCAACTCCTCACTGGTGGGAGTAAATTTCGCTCTGCCCTTCACCGAGTCAATTTTTTTTATGATTTTTTATTCTAGAGGATGGAGTGAAATTTTATTGTTACTAGTGGGGGGATCACTTGCCTGTAAAGAAGTAGAGGTAGTGGCCTAGGTCCCCTTCCGTTTCCCCTGCTCCTATAGTTTATGTGTGAATGTTGGGAATATGAAATAGAAGATGAGAATGTGGTATTTGTTCTTGGAGTGGTAAAGGAATTGTGAAGGGGGTCATCATGGAGGTCTTAACCTAAATTTTTGGACTGCATCAGCGTCCTCATTAGGCTTCCTCGGGCACAACTTCTTCTAACTCTAATCTCCTTGTGTAGCGTTGATTGGGTAATGGTCCTCTTCTTGCTCCTTGATTTTCATTATGTTTTACTTTCCGAGGTTTTGGTAACTCCTGTTGTGGATTACGTTATTGCCTCGATGATCTCTTGTCAGCCAAGGCCCATAGTATATGTATTTTTTGTGGCTGCTATGTTGAATCCTAAGTCAAGCTTTATCCATTCCCTGTCAAGTGTATTGTGGCTTCGTTTCTTTTTTATCGCACCCCTATGTCTCACTTGGATATGTGTCATTCCTCCAGTTTTTGATAGGTTGAATGGGGTCTATATTGGGTTGAGTCTTTCAAAAAAAAATTGTTTTATGCTTTGTCATGATTTGGAGGGATCTCAACACTTCTACATGGATTTATGTTACCTATTTATAATCAATAGGGCATTAGTTGTTTGGGTTTTTTCTGGGAGAATTAGTAGTGGTTCAGTTTTTTTATTTAGTTTCATCCATTTTTTGTTTCAATTCCCATACAAAGTATGTGTAGTTGTAAAAGGGTTGGTGGGCATGTCCAGCAAGGTCGATTGCACACTCAGTCCCAAGCTAAAGAAGAAACAATAATTTACCATTCAATGACCTCTCTTAGCATTCGAGAGGAGATTCATCATCTTCAGAAAAATGTTACTCATGATCGTTAACCCTACTCAAATACATAAATTATGGCATAGGTATCTAATTGGATTCCTGACCTTGGTCATACTAGGTGAAGAAGAAATCAATATATAAACTCCATCAACTTGCATTGGCAGTTGAAGACCCCGTTAGGCCAAGTTTTAAAGGAAAATCATGAATATCGGAATGATATCATTTCATTCCTAAATGATATTTAGAGGATACAATGTCACTAGAGGTACTACTGGAGAGATTGGATGCTCCCTTGGCCTACATGGAGAGTCATCTCCAATGTGAATCCAATACTTTTGCACCAACTGGACCAAGTGTAAGGGATCCTGCACCTATGCCATCATCTGACCCCCGAGTTGCCTATTATATTTTTTATATATGTTCTCTAGTAGTTTTTTTGTGGTAGGGAATCACCACAATCAGTAGCAATTTCTTTTGTTGTTACTTTGTTTACTTTGCTTGGCCAAAATAATCCAATTTCCCTCATGGTGGATTAATTCTAGTTTATTTTTTTATACATGGTTATGGTCATATATCAATAATGTAATTTGAAATCCAAATATATTACAAAATTTAACTTTAAAAGAAAAACAATAATTAAAAAATTAAAAAATAATAAAAAAATTACCATGTTTTTAATTATAAAATAAATGTTAAATTTTTTTTTTTTGTTTTAATCAATGAATCAAAATCAATTCAAATAACAAGGGGTTTGCAAAGCAACCATTCCTTGCCACTGATATGGTGATATTTATGTAAATAAACTAGGAATATAGAGCCTAGAAAATATTTAGTACTCTATGGAATAAATAGGTGATTTTCACTCATAATTAGTTAGAGTCAATAGGTTCAGATTATTCTTTGAACATTACGCAAACTCAGAATTGTATACATTAATGGAATATAGAACCTAGAAATTATTTAGTACTATATGGAATAAATAGGTGCTTTTCACTCAGAATTAGTTAGGGTCAATAACTTTAGATTATTCTTTGAACATTAGGCAAACTTAGAGTTGTACGAACTATACAAGAGATCCACAATCATGTCAACGCGACAAGTTGAAATTATATTTTTATATTGTCTATTAAATATATTTATTTACATTTATGATGTTTTAAGGTTCCAAGAGTAATTTTTTGCTACAATATTTTCATAACAGAGATGTAGAATCTACATAGGGAATGGGACATGAAATCTAATCAATTATATGGTGGCAACATCTACACTACCTCAGGATACTTTTATAAAATTAAAATAATTCAATAATATACCATAACTATACTTTACTGTGAACTTTGTATTAAATAGTGATATCAAATGTAATTTTGTAAAAGTTTGAAATATGTATGTTATATTATTTATTTTTAAAAATACATTACTAAATGTTAGTTTTTGACTATCAGATTCGTATTCATTACACCCACTCAGGTGCCACATGACACTAAAGTTACAAAGAAATAAAATCCCAAGAACATTTGGCAAAGACACATATAGCATGCATGCAGTGGTTAATGATGTAAATTGAAATCTTGACCTTGTTTATCCTTCTCTCTTACTATCACGTTTTTCCTCTGTAAACAAAAGCTCATCCCTTCCTACTTTCACTCTTACCATGGTGTGTTTCCTCTATAAATTCTACTTGACGATCGCTTGTCTCCTCACAGACACATTCACCCCAGTTGAGCAAAGCTACACTCATTGTCCTACACCAAATCCGCTCCAGATGAATTTGTTCTCACTTTGGCATAGTACACAAGAAATTTAATGGTGGCAGGGTAACTAGGTCGATGTTGGTTTTTATGTTCTAGGATATTTATTGAAGATAACTGCAGTTCCTTTTAGGGATTTTATATATTTAGATATGAAAGGATTCAAGCATTGATTTAACCACATGCCAAAGTAAGAGTAGAGTTAGTCGATCTGGGATCTAGTGGAGGAGAAGGAGATAATTAAGAACCAGAGATGTATCCCCAGGGGTTACAAGAATGTCTATGGGAAGGTATTGTTGACATAGAAAGATGGTTTGTAAATCGTAAGGGGGAAATTACCCTTTTATGGTCATTCTGAGGGATAGATCTTTGAAGCATTTTTCTTCTCGGCTCTCCACAATTTTTGTAATTTACTAACTCGAAGCACCATTTTAGGCAGAAGCACTAGAAACATAAGTATAGATATGCTTGAAAGAATTATTGTTTTGATACACAAAACGTGCCACCTAATGCATGTAAATATTTTAATAGTAATGTTGAGATTTTCATTTTGGTGTGGCATTTTGATTTTTGAAGTTGTAAATAAGAATGTTTTTTTTCACAACTTGAAGCATAACTTGAAAAATTAAAATCATATGTTTGCATGTCTTGGTTAATTATTCTTATATAGTGAGTACATAAGCCTCGTTCATGCCATCGAATATAGACCTATGATTTCGTATTGACTCTAGTGCCAACATGTAGGTTTTATTATTCTCTTCCCTTGGATTTTTAGCACATGCAACCATCAAACAAGAGACCACAGAAAGGTTTTTAACCAAGAAACATATATAAACATGCCCCACAATGCCCACCTAGTATAGATTCTTTAATTCAGATATCTGAGAGATATGTACTACGGTCTACCTTTCTAGCTATATATCGATTGAGAGATATGAGTACCTTTATATCTCACAATCAGACCGAAACCAATTTTTGAGGTCGAAGGACCGCCTACCTTTCATGCTTGCCCCTCCAGTGAATAGTGAGTCTCTCTCTCTAAAGAGGCATGAGAAAGGATTTTTATCATATATTAAATTAGTGCCAAAAATCCCTCGTCATACCCATAAGCCTACTGGATTGGCTACTAGCATGGTAGCTTGTCTAGTTGTCCTGACTAGACTTAAGTATTGCTACCACTAGCATATGCCAATGATGAGTTTCAATTGTTCATGCAACTTTTGAAAATTCCAAGATGATACACTGCCAAAATATTTGAGGCAACATATAGGTCTTAACCCAAAATATTTGAGGCAGCATATAGGTTTTAACCCAAAGATGAAGTACATATTTTCCACAGTTACAGAACTTAAGAGAAAATAAAAATATAACTGACATCACAAAAATGGAAAATTTGGAACTACTTTGTTGAACTTGCACCTTTCTGTTTTATTTCATTGATGTTCCTGGTAAAGAAAAAAATAGTTAACATTATATTTATGTTTGTTTCATTTCTGTTCCTTGTAAAAAAAAACAAAATTACAAATTCTTAAGATTAGCTTTCTATTTTGTTGCATTTCACTTCCTTGTATTGGGAAAAAAAATTTGTGGGACCATTAAATATCAATTCATGGAAATCAGTACCTATAGCAGGAATATAATCACATACAGGATGGTTTAGGAGCAAATCCTACGGAGCAGAGTTTAATCAAGCACCAACAACTAATCCCATCGTAGGTTGCACATTAAGTTGCAGATTACATTACATATTGAGTTGTTGGAGATAAAAAACTCTCTAAAAGTTATCTGAAAATTATATCTTAGAGAAGGGTCCCTAAGTAGAAGGCATGAAGGGACATCGTTCATAGGTAGCAAATGCAACGACTAGGTGCGGTATGTCGGCATGTTTTAATATTCCAAAAATTTAGCCTCCAAGCTAAATGGAATATTATAGTTGTTTTATCACTAGGTTGGTAAATAAATGGGTGGGGAGGCCCATAAGACTCTTGAGCAGCAATAAAACACTTCAAGTGTGAAAGGAGATCTTTGTAGCAGCTAAATAAAGCTCCTCCAAGTGTGAAAAGGGTTTGGATCATGTTGATTCAGTCAACATTGACCAAGTCAACAGCGCTGATAAGGAGGAGTGGAGATTAATTAGAGAATAACGCAGTTTTGGAGGGAGATGGATCTCATGGAGGAAATGACCTAATTGTGTGGGGCCAAGGGCAAGAAAGCTCGCATCCTATTTAAGAAATATGATGGCAGCCATTTGAGGGCATGTTTTTATATTATTATTTTGATATTGGTCTGCTTAGATTGTTGCTTCCTCTTGCTGTTTAGCAGGGTAGTTGTGTTGTTTAGCACCGGGTGTTCCCGAGCAGGAGTCCCACCTCTTTCCTTGAGGGGCCTCTCGGAAGAGATTCTATTCATTTCCACACTCAGGTTTTCAGACCAAGCTATAGCTTCTTCATCAGTGCAGTTTCTGCAGGTTATTGTGCTATATTGCAGGGTGCAGTAGTGGAGGGGTTAGAACCCCACTTTCTGAGCTATTTTCTCATAGGAGGAAGGTTTCCTTCTCTTGGGAGATCTGTTTGGAGAGTTCTTGGGCATATTTCAGATACTTGGCATCAGGCCATACATTTCTCATCATTCCTAGCGCTATTCTAGCTATGGAATGCGTTATTTTTTAAGGCAGCTTCAACAGAAGTTATGGTGGTTCCTTTGTAGTGTTTCCTTGTGATTGAGGGGTTCGTCCCTTCATGGGAGGAGATATTTGAGGGGATCCATTTCAGATCTATTATATTTCAGCCTTCCACACTCTTGTTCTTCAGTTTGCAGTGTATCTTCAGCCATTGGGCTTTAGATCCCATCTTGTATAGAGTGTATTTTTTAAACCCCTTTTCCAAGTTCTTGTAGGAGTTGGTATTGAGCTTAAATCTGTATTGAGCATATCTTTTGAGGCTTATAACATCCCTAAATATTTTTTACATCATTTTGTTGTAGCGGTGTGTTTTTAACTGCGTTGTAGCAGTCTCCGACATTCTTGTATTGGGACAACACTTCATTTGTAGAGTGATTTCTTATGGGAGGCTTGTTCCTTCATTGTATATGACCCATGCCTCATTGTTATGTATGGATTTGCTGATATAATACATGGATTAATGTCTCCATTTTGGTCTCCCATGTTTATGAGTTGATTTACACTGCTACTTTCAATTTTATGTTCATATATTGTTGCAATCCCATTTTGAGATATTACACATGTGTTGTGGCTTGTAGCCATGTGCTGTGGCGGTGTGTGTTGTGGCGTGTGCATACCAGACACATGTATTTGATAAGAGATATATACAAAGTAAACTTTCGCAAATATTTAATTCCCAATGAACTAATTTTGGCATTAATTTCCTTTTGAAAAATACTAATCAAATAAATCCATTTAACCAAAAAAATGCATGAACAATATAGCCTCTCTACCTCGAAGAGGCCCAATAAGATCATCAAAAATCTTATTGGTCTTCAAAAGCATTGTCTATTTCATTGGTTGAGTGAACATATGAGCGACCATATTTCCTTAAAAAACACCAGAAACTTTAAGTTCATTCACAAATAAATTAATGTGAATAAATAAATTCGATAAATAACTTATAATCCAACCATCGTTATCTATAAAATGCTAAACATTCAAAACTATTCAAAACTATACGTTTAGGATGTATTGTTTCAGATTTTACATTGAGCATATGACATTTATGAAAAAAATGGGCTTTTTTCTGGGATGTATTTATATACTTGATTATATATTTTATAATATTTGGTTGTGTATGTAGTAAAAAATCAGTAATGAAATGTATTGTTAAAATAGAAAATGAAATCTATTGTTAAAATAGAAAATCATCAATTTAAAGCTTTATAAATTTCATCAAATAATAATAATTTGTTTTCTTTAATAAATATTTTAACATAGTTATTATATTATAATATTTTATATAAATTTTGAATATTTATATTATGTTTTCTAGCTTATTAAAATTAATATAAAAAAAAATTAACAACTATTTTATAACTAATTACTAATTTCTAACTAAATATTGATTTAATTAATTTTATAACTAATTTCATAATGACTTATTTTTAATAGTTAGCTTTGCATCTGATGTATCTCTGTTATTTATTTTTTAAGATTGATTGATTTTTCATCTTGTCTTGAAGATGAAACGGGGAACAAACCATATTAATTAGTAAGAAACGGGGAACAAATATGAATAATGTGATTAATCCAAAAACATTATTACTCACATATTAAAATTATCATTTATAAATTAAATTAAATAATATAATTAACCAATAAAATTTTATCATTTTTGAAATATATATTATAATTAACAATATATTTTAAATTTCAGATTATTAAGTTGAATTTTCTAAATTTAAAATGAATGAAGTTTTAAAATGGATCTTCATTGGTTAGAGAAGAAAAAAATAAATCCAATCATAATGATATTTTCTTTCCCATTGGCTTGTTATAATTGTGTAAAATTTCACCTACACCTAATTGTATAGAATGTGTTAATGTAATCAATCATAGAGTTGAAAAGCTAAAAGGTTTTTTATTTTTTATTTTTTCTAACAAGGTAATAAATGTAACATTTTATATTTATTTATTATATTAAAAAAAATTCAAATTTCAATTAATAAAAATTATATATGTAAATATCAAGTAACAATTGAGAAAAGTAGTTGTATATATTGGAGGATGAATAACGGGTTTTTGAAAAGAAAAAAAAATAGAGTTAGGGTTATAGTTAGGCTTGGATCTTGGTGACCACTTCTCATGACTTATCACAATGTGAAGATTAGGTTCAATTAGTGGACTATTCAAGGAATACAACTTTAAATGAACAAATATCCATATCTCAATTGTAGTCTCTCTCTCTAAAGAAGCATGAGAAAAGAGTTTTATTATATATTAAATTAGTGCCAAAATTCCCTCAACATACCCATAAGGCTACTGGATTGGCTACCAGCATGGTAGCTTGTGCAGTTATCCTGACTAGACTTAAGTATTTCTACCACTAGCATATGCCAATGATGAGTTTCTATTGTTAATGCAACTTTTGAAAATTCCAAGATGATACACTACCAAAATATTTGAGGAAACATATAGGTCTTAACCCAAAATATTTAAGGCAACATATAGGTCTTAACCCAAAGATGAAGTACATATTTTCCACAGTTACAGAACTTAAGAAAAAAATTAAAATATAATTGATGTCACAAAAATGGAAAATTTGGAACTACTTTGTTGAACTTGCATCTTTCTGTTTTATTTCATTGATGTTCCTGGTAAAGAAAAAAAATTTGTTAACATTATATTTTTTCTTGTTTCATTTATATTCCTCGTAAAGGAAAAAAAAATTATAAATTCTTAAGATTAGCTTTCTATTTTGTTGCATTTCACTTCCTTGTATTGGAAAAAAAAATTGCGGGACCATTAAATATCAATTGATGGAAATTAGTACCTGTGGTAGGAATATCATCACATACAGGATGGTTTAGGAGCAGATCCTATAGAGCAGAGTTTATTTGAGCACCAACAACTGATCCCATCGTAGGTTGCACATTAAGTTGTAGATTGCATTACATATTGAGTTGTTGGAGATAACAAACTCTCTAAAAGTTATCTGAAGGTTATATCTTAGAGCAGGGTCCCTAAGTAGAAGGCATGAGGGCACACCGTTCACAAGTACCACATATAACGACTAAGTGTGGTATGGCAGCATGTGTTGTGGCTTTCGACCATGTGTTGTGGCATGTGCGTACCAGACACATGTATTTGATAAGAGACATATACAAAGTAAAAATTCGCAAAAATTTAATTCCCAATGAACAAATTTTGGCATTAATCTCCGTTTGAAAAATACTAATCAAATAAATCCATTTAACCAAGAAATGCATGAACAATATAACCTCGCCACCTTGAAGAGGCCCAATAAAATCATAAAAAATCTTATTGGTCTTCAAAATCGTTGTCTCTATTTCATTGGTTGAGTGAACGACCATATTTCATGAAAAGGCACCAAAAACTTTATGTTTATTCTCAAATAAATTAATGTGAAGAAATAAATTCGATTACTAATTTATAACCCAACCATTATTATCTATAAAATACTCAACATTAACCCCATATATATATATATATATATATATATATATATATATATATATATATATATATATAATCATCATTCAACTCCAACTCCAACATTTTTTTGGGTTGTTTTTTTCTAAAGAACGTTGGAATATCATTGACAACGTACATGCCCATACTTAATCTTGAATTTAAATGATTGAATTCAAAATACATAGGGAAACATCGACTCAAATCATTTCCAATATATGGAAACACATGTGTCATATCAAATGGTTCATTGAAGGGTTGTGTACAATCAAAACTATTCAAAACTATATGTTTAGGATGTATTGTTTCAGATTTTACATTGAGCATATGACATTTATGAAAAAATAGGCTTTTGTGTGGTATGCATTTATATATTGATTATATTTTTTATAATATTTAGTTGTGTATGAAGTAAAAAATCAGTAATTAAATGTATTGTTAAAATAAAAATTTATCAATTTAAATCTTTATAAATTTAATCAAATAATAATAAGTTGGTTTCTTTAATAAATATTTTAACATAGTTATTAGTTTTATATAAATTTTAATATTTATATTCTATATTCTACATATTAATATTAATAAAAAAAAATTAACAACTTGTTTATAATTAACAACTAATTTATAACTAAATATTAATTTTATAACGTCTTATTCTTAATCGCTAGCTTTGGATCCAATTTATTTTTGTTAAATTTAAGAGCTAGTTTATAACTAACAACTAATTTTTTACTAAATATTAATTTAATTAATTTTATAACTAATTTCATAACGGCTTAATCTTAATCGCTAGCTTGGATCTCATTTATTCTTGTTATTTATTTTCTAGGATTGATTTATTTTTTCACCTTGTCTTGAAGATGAACCACATTAATTAGTAGAAAACTGGACCAAATATAAATAATGTAATTAATCCAAAAAACATTGTTACTAACATATTAAAATTATCATCTATAAATTAAATTAAATTAAATAATTAACAAATAACATTTTATGATTTATTTGAAGTATATATTATAATTAGCAACGTATTTTAAATTTCAAATTATTAAGTTGAATTTTTTAAATTTAAAATGAATGAAGTTTTAAAATAAATCTTCATTGATTAGACAACTAAAAAAATAAATCCAATATTAATGATATTTTATTTCCCATTGGCTTGTTATAATTTTGTAAAATTTCAGCTAAGCCTAATATAGCATGTGTGTTAGATGCTATCAATCATAGAGTAGAGTGGTTAAAAGGTTTTGGTTTCTTCTTTTTCTTTTTCTTTCTTTTTTTTCTCTCTTTTTTTTTTTCTAACAAGGTAATGAATGTAACATTTTATATTTATTTAACCATATTAAAATATTTTCCAAATTTCAATTAATAAAATGTATATATGTAAAGATCAGGTAACAATTGAGAAAAGTAGTTGTATATATTGGAGGATGGGAGGATGGATAACGGGTTTTTGAAAAAAAAAAATTAGGGTTAGGGTTATATAAGTTAGGTTTGGATCTTGGTGGCTACTTCTCATGACTTATCACGATGTGAATGTTAGGTTAAATTAGTGGACTATTCAATGAATACAATTTTAAAGGAAAAAATCTCCATATCTCGGTCGTAATACATGAAATCCATTAAGGGGTTAACTCTTATTAAAATTTTCTAAATCTCAAGTCAATTTTTTCCTCCATAAGGGGGACATGGAAATACTAAGGACCAAATTCCTACCAAAAATATCAATTATGACGCTCTTTCTAGATACCCGGCACATAACAAGGCTATTTCTCTTGTGGTCCTACAAGAATATTGGATCCCACAAAATAATGAGTATACTTCCAATTATGGAGTCATTACTCCACCTATATGGACTATTAGTACTCTAACTTCCTCAATCTTAGTGCCTTCATTATTTTCATTCCCTCTATCCCCAAATGGTCTAGGTTTTGTTGGGTGTAAGCTAGGAACCAAGGAAAAGAAGCTTATCTTTTAGAGCTAAAAAAAGAAGGGGTTTATACCCGAAAATGAAGGAATCTAATTCACTCTAGTGGAAATGGGGTCTCCCTCATAGTGGGAAAGAATTTCAATTGAAGCAACTGGGGTAGCTAGTTAGGCATACCATTGTGGGTTATTTTAGTGGGTGTCATATTAGTGTGTCAAACTTATCTCTTTGGATGACATAAGTCTGGAATGCTCTTCTAGGTTTTATCCTTATTGTGCACTCCACATCACGAGGATGGTTTGGTTGCATTATGTGAATGAGGAAGATGCCAGTACATTGTAAGTAGGGTTGTTCATGGATCATATATTCCTATAGCTAAAACCATGGCATCCTTTATTTGATTCTAGGGTGGAAATGGACTCTAGTTACCCAATTTTGGTATAATTACCCATTCTCCTACTTGAATTTTGGACTGAAGAGGGGCTCAAAGCCATCAGTGATGCTATCGACTCCTTCATTATGGAAAACAGTGGGTACAAAAAAACAATATTTTCCCAATCACTAAGATTTTGGTTAACCTAGATGCACATCAAGTTATTTATCAATCCATCAATCTCATTTGTGGGGACAAGTCCTCTATGTATATCCTTTACCATATTAATGTATTTTTTCAATGTGCTAGATGCCACAAACTTGGCCATCTATTGGATGACAATGAGAAGCCCCTCTAAAGCAACTATGCGGGGTTATTGAATAATCTTTAATAGGTATGAATGTAGGTGAGGATTTTTATGGGAAGGGTTGAATTTCGTAGGTTTTGAGACATAAATTTAACTCATATTACCTTTCATAATATGGGGAAGAATGTTCAATTTAACTCCATTAGGTATGAATTCTTTTGTCCCTTAATGATATTTTACTAATTCATTAAGTGATGGGTCTCTTAGGAACATTGTACATTTGGATTTTTTCCCCTTTTTGATTTGGAAGTTCATTCAAAGGACTCTATTAAAGTTCATTCACAATATGTGGATATCTCTCAAGATTTAAAGAACTTTCTAAATCCATCTAGGGGGAATGTAGTAGTTTATTCTCTTGGCTCTCCTTCCTCCTCCATTAGGAGGGTCCCTTACCTTCTTCAACTCTACACCACCTTTGAGTCCTCAAGGGAGTTTTGATTAGACCTTCCTAAATATTAGGGATCGTTGAAGGTAAGTAGGAAATATGCCACTAAGAAATCTCAAGAGAAATCCTCCCATCAAAAATAAATCAAGGTTGGTAGTGAGTTATTTTTGGGGTTCTCAAAGCTAGACTAGCCTACAAGGCTCTCCCTCCTAAATATAATGTATATGAATGTTAGTGGCCTTAGAGGGAGGGTAAAAAAATGTTCTGTCAAGAACATGATTGAGACATAAGGTCCTAATGCTTTATTATTACATAATACCATGGATTTATGTGGCCTTATTATAGTTTATCTCTGTAAGATATTTAAAATATGGGAGTTTATTAATTCATATTAATTTGTTTCTTTTTATGGAATTATTACAATTTTTATAGAAACTCTTCCATTAAATTGTTTTTTTTTTAGTTTGCTTTGGTATTATCGCATTCATGCATAATTTCAAGTTGGCCATTGATCTAGATATTCTAAATATATATCGCCCTTATGATAATAGAGAAAAAAAATTGAATTGTGTCCTTAATTTTATTTTTATTTTTTTTCTTCATGAAGAAAAAAAAAACTTGCTTTCATTATGATGAAAAAAATTAGTTACATAATTCATCTAATTGACCATTACATATTTTCAAAATTATCCAAAATTCAACAGAAGACCTTCTTAGGAATAGACGAGAAAAAAAAAAAAACATTTTCCGCAGGGACATATAACTGTCAATAGCTAACATGGATTCCCTTTTCCAACAAAATAAGTGGGACTTTCTGAGACATATAGATCCAAAAAAGAGCAGATGAGCCTATTTGTTGAAGAACCAGTGCAGTCTAATTTAAAAAACCAACATAGAAAAAAAAGGGACATCTTCCAAACCTACACAAGAATATTAGAAGGGACAAAAAAACACACCTCTTAGAAATAAAAGGACCTAGATCCATAAACCTGGTAGAATAAAAGATAACCTGAGTCAGAGTAGATATTCCTATTTTAGATAGTGATTCAGTTGTCATGTTTTGTTCTCGATAGACATGGGAGAAGGAGATATGTTTGAAGGATTCCATCAAGGATCGAATTTCTTGATAAAGTCAAGGTCGACCAAGCTTAAACATAGAGGCTCCATAATAGATAGAGCCATTTTCTAAGGTATTGTAATGGATTGTTGAATTTCCACGACCTTGGGTCTAGGATAGAGTTTTAAAATATCTAAGCCACCAAACCAAGAATCTCAACAAAAATTCTTTACACAATTAAATATAAACAACAGGAAATCACATATGCAAAGAACATAGACAAATTTTATTTATTATAGGGGGGGGGGGGGGGATAATAGTATACATCCACTAAGCCTGGCCTACAAAAAATATACACTGACCATCTGGTTGTAGCATTCTCTCGCATCTCCTCTCGTTCGTACCATGTACCTTCTTGGTCCTTCAGCTCCCAATCTATAGCTCCTGCCTCTATCAATGCTCCAAGTCCATCTGGACACTAAATCTCAGTTTTCAATCTCATCTCTATTTGTGCCTCAGTCCATCAATACCACAACCTATTGATACTCTTGTCGAGTTTTTCACAGCTCCACTTGTGAACAACTCTCAATCTTCCCACTGTTTCTCCTCATCTACTCAGGGACTTTGGCCCACTATGGTCTTCATGCGCTGCAATGATGAAGACCAACATAGGGCACAAAGGGTTTCCACCTATCACAGAAATATTTCCCGCTCCCACAATGAACATGGGCTAGGAGGAGTACCCCTAATCTTCTATAGAAGTCCTTCTCCACACACAAGTCTCGGGCTCCATAAAAACTGCTCCTGGTTGATCAAACCCTTGATCTCATCAACTCTCACTCTAGAAACCACCTTTTTCCATCAAGGTGTTGCACACTAGGATCCAACTTGGAAACTATCATGATCTCCTCCAACAAACCATAAGTGACCAAGCCACGTCCACACTTGGTCCACTCTCACGTTGCCCTCCAATATTCTATGAAATACCAAGTCCACGTTGTACCATTTGCACCTACTTAGGGCATCTCCACATCTAGGAGACCCATACACATGGCTGTTAATATACTTCACCAATATTACCTTTACTTCTGCAATAGAGGATCTATTGCAAAAATCTAGGCACCAATCATGTCCTCACCTACGACATCTATCCAACTATCATCAAGTAAACAGCTACAATTCTCCTTGTTGTTGTCCTCTTGCCTTCCAATCTAATCTGTATGTTGTCACCTTGGCTGCTTGGTAGGCTTTCCAAAAATCCATGCGGGCTCCTCCAAATAGCAAATAAGTTCTTCTACAACTGATGATCTGAAATTGGAGGACGTGTGCTCTTTCCTCTTCCTCAGAAACACATAAAATAAAACTTAGGACCATGTTGACGCTTTGCAAGCATGAAAATGGGTCTTCAAAAACAACATGTGTTTAGTGTATCTTCAACGTGAATTATTCTTCATATGCAACTGAACATAAATGACATAACACAATTAATCCATGTAGGCATAAAGAAGAGCAAGATAAAAGGTTTGTTGATGGAGTTCACCCCTCCTAGGCTACATCTCTGGGCCTATCAACATGACTAGACCACTCATATAAATTAAGTATCCATGAAGTACATAAAATTTTTCTGCAAAAAAAAATGTGGTTATCACCCCTACAAGGTAATGTTCTCCTACATATAATTCTCACAACATCAACAAATCAAAACATATCCTACAAAGATGACATACTTCAACTAAAATGAGTTAAAAACATCATGTGCACCCTTCAAATCTAGATTGAAGCACATAATGAAAACTTCATGATGAAAGAATTTAAACCTGAGCTAAACTCTGCTATTTATAACTGATTCAAATGAATTCTAAAGATGAGGAAACCCCTACAAGGTCTTCTTCATGCTCAACACCCTTAGGATTGCTACCAAACCATGCTTGATCCATACACTCCTTATCCTCAAACCTACAAAAAGGCCATATATATGTGCTCAAAAAAGAAAAATTAATTCACCATTGGATTCATAGCATCCAAAAAACTCTATGTCGCCTCTTTTTGAGCTCAATTTGGATAAAATCTTAAACATTTATCCTCAAACGCCTGATTGATCCATACACCCTTAGTCTTCAACCTACAAAATGACTCTGTAGATGTGCTAAATTCAGAAAGAAAAAAAAAAAATCACCATTGGATTCCTAGCATCCAAAAACCCCTATTCAGCCTCTTTCTGGGCTCAATTTGGATAAAATCTCAAAAATTTATGCTCAAAAGCTTGATTGATCCATACACCCTTGGTATTAAACCTATAAAAAGACACTATATATGTGCTTAATTCAGAAAATAGAGGTCACCATTGGATTCCCAGCATCCAAAAACCCTTATGCGGCCTCTTTTTGCTCCCAAAAAGGATAAAAACTTAAGAAGTTATGAGTTCCCCTAGCTTTGTTGCTAGTTGCTCTACAAATTCCCCAAAATCTGGCACCCTTCCTACAATTTCGCAATGAATTCCACTTACAGAGTGCCAGATTGGTGGAATTTCAGTGGAATTCGTGGGGAGGTTAAAATGCATAATAATGCCATAAATATGAATTTTTAATTAATATATATAAATAGCATCATATTCAAACTTAAATATAAGTTTTAAACAACATATATCAAGTAACAATTGGTGGAGTGTTGGTAAATTCGTTGGCTTGTTGGTATGATGTGTTGTGTTCAAATCCCAAAAAGTAAAATTCAGATTTCTAACCAATTTTTGGTGGGCCCCATGTTGCCACGTGGCGGCCTCTGGTTGAGCCACGTGGTAGCTTCTAGTTGGCCATCCAACAACTAATATAAATTTGCCACGTCGGCACAATTAGGACCTGCCACATGTCAAGTTGTGGTATACCCAAAAAAAATCAAAATTTTCATCCAATCAAGAGAGGCCACATGGCAGCTTGTCACTGGCCCAAAATACACAATCATACCCAAAATTTGTCAATTTTTTGCATGTTTGGGAAAACGGTCAGTGGGCTATAACTTGAGCTTCAAGTGTCGGATTGAGCTGAAACGAACGTTGTTGGATTCAAAATGATGAACAATTTGATTTTATGCTAGTTGCAACAAATTCAGGGCACTTTCATTTTTGAGTGAAAAATTGATCACCTAATCAACTGCCCATCAAACTGATCCAAGATTGGTCACTATAATGACCCAATGCTTCTCCAAAAACACTGATTAGAATTATTTTTTCATACTGTTAGTGGTGTCTCTCTTGGTTAAGGCACAATTTTGTAGCCTTAACCTTCTCCAACAGACCCTAAACATCCTCTAGAAAACTACAGATCAGGCTGAGAGATTCATTCCTCCAATATGTTGAGGGTAAGGGCTTAATACAACCCTTAGAATGGTCTATGCACTCCTTGCTACTGTGGTATGGCCTATGACCTACCACACAACAATTATGTTTCTCTACGTCGCCCTCAAACAAACCCACAAAAAATTTGCAACTCCTTCAAACAAAATTGTTTACTCTGAGGTCTCTTCCAGCACCCTTGGCCTCTCCTACAACAACTTCAGACACCTAATCCAACCCTAAAAAAATTCCAAGTTTTCCCTCGGCCTTTTTGTAGGTGTCCTCCTCTTGTTGCAACTAGAGTATGGGCTTCCCTTCCTCCAACGAGTTCTTTCCTTGTGAAAGCATTACACAAAATGGATGCTCCAACAACATTAATTCATCCTCTATTTATATCTAAATGAGGAGCTCCACGAATAATTGAAGAGAAACATCTATTGGACAAATTTTACTTCAAGCCTACATGACTTGAAAACCAATAATTACTTGTGAACTTCAAAAATTCATTTCTCTTGAATGATAACTCGGAATTGGATCATTCTCATTGCATTAGAATTGTCTCGACGAATACTATTATCCTCATCCATCACATGTCGAAAATTAATTATTATTTTGGCCTAAACATCGATGGGTGCAAAACCCCCAGGCTTGGATTTCAAGCCCACAAGGCTCTTGTGGTGCTTTGACATCCATCCCTCAAACCTAGGGCTTGGAGTAACTCCCAAGCTGCAAAAAAATCAACACTCTCTCTTAGCAAGGGAGGTACTTCCAAGAATAGTAAGTAACCATCATCATCCAGTGACGACACTAGCCCATCTGTTATCCATCACTTCAAAAAACCCTGTAGAATGAACTCGACAATCTCGGTAGTGTCTTTTCCTCATCACATATGAACCTGAAGATCTCGAATCTCTATAGGGTTTCCCCCTTTGAGGCTAGACTCCCTTTGAGCTAAACGGTCTCCACTAGCTTAGTCCTGCAAGAATTCATCCTCCTGGATCAAATATCACTCGTGAAAATCCCACCAATCTTGGACATGAAACATCATGATCTGATGAACACTCTATACTGCCAATTTGTAGTCCATCACATGAATCCATCTCAATCAACCTGATCTCATCCATTCCAAAGAAACCCTCGAGCTGTCCCAACCATCCATGAGAAATCAAAAAAATTCCATGATTAGCAATCTTCCCTACAACAAATTTTTGTTCACCAGGCTCACCACCACTCCACCGAAACTCCCTACCCATCTCTCAATGTAACTTCTCAGGACCACATCTCCATGTCTTTAGCTGAACCCTCTGCTCTATGATCTAGACATCAATAACTCCATCTGATTTTCTTCGTTGTGCACACCCTGATTCACTGACCCTAAAAGTAGCTCAAATAGGCTTTGATACCATGTCTAATTTCCACGACCTTGGATCTAGGAGTCTTAAAATATACAATTCTACCAAACCAAGAATCTCAACATAACTACTTTTCACAGTGGAATATAAACTACAGTAAATTACATATGCACAAAATATAGACAACTTTTTAATTTTTCAACCCAACTTAGTTATATTAACAACATATAATACAACGGTCTAGGGCTCTCGTACCAAAGATAATGTCCTTCATACATCCACTAGTAAAAGATACCCTTACCATTGTAGCATACTCTCCTAGCTCCTCTCAGTCGTACCCTATACTTTCTCGGTCCTTCGGCTCTCGATCTACAGCTCCTGCCTCTATCAATGCTCCAAGTCCATCTAGCCACTAAATCTCGTCTATCAATCTCCTCTATTTTTGTGCCTAATTCCATCAAGGCCACAACACATCGAGACTCTTGTTTATTTGTTCACATCTCCACTTGTGAACAACTCTCAATCTGTCCACTGTTGCTCCTCAACTACTCAGGGATTTCATCCCACTATGGTCTTCCTACGCTGCAACGATGAAGACCAACATAGGGCACGTAGGGTTGCCACCTATCATTGCAATATTTCTATCTCCCAAAATCAACATGGGCTAGGAGGACTACCCCTCCTCTACTGTACAAGTCATTCTCCACACACAACTCTCGGTCTCCACAAAAAGTTTCTCCCAGTTGATCAGACCCTTGAGCTCATCAATTGTCACTCTGGAAACCACCTTTTTCCCTCAAGGTGTTGCACACTAGGCTCCAACTTGGACACTATCACGCTGTCCTCCAACGTACAATAAGTTCCCAATCCACATCCACACTTGGTCCATTCTCACGGTGCCCTCCAACAGTCCATGAGAGACCAAGTCCATGTTGTACCATATGCACCTAGTTAGTGCATCTCCACATCTAGGATACCCTTACACACGGCTTCCAATAGACTCCACCAATCTGCCCTTTGATTCATCAAGAGAGTAGCTATTGAAAAAATATGGGCACCAATCATGTCCTCACCTATGACATCTACCCAACTGTCATCAAGTGAACATCTGTAACTATCCTTGTTTTTGTTTTATTGCCTTCCAATTTGATGTGCCTAATGTTACCTTGGTTGCTTGGTAGGCTTCCAAAAAATCCATGTGGACTCCTCCAAATAGCTCCTATGGTATCCCACAACTTCCCATTAAACTGATCCAAGTCTAGTCACTACAATTACCCAACACTTCTCCAAAAACACTGCTCAAAATTCTTTTTCATACTATTATTGGTGTCTATCCTAGTTAGGGCACACTGTTGTAACCTTAAAATTCTCCAAAAGACCCCAAATATCCTCTAGAAAACTACATATCGAGCTAAGAGATGCATTCCTAAAATACGTTGAGGGTAAGGGCTTAATACAACCCTTAGAATGGTCTATTCATTCATTGTTGTTGTGGTATGTCCTGCGGCCTACCACACAACAATTGTTTTGCTCTACGCTGCCCTCAAACAAACCCACATACAATCTGAAACTCCTTAAAATAGTCGTGTTTACCTTCAGGTCTCTTCCAGCACCCTCGACCTCTCCTACAGTAGCTTTGGATCCCTGATACATCCCTAAAATAATCCCTGATTTTTCCTTGGCCTTCCTGTAGGTGTCCTCCTCTTATTGCGGCTAGAGTATGGTCTACCCTTCCTACAATGATTCCTCTCCTTATGAAACTGTTGCATAAAATGGATGCTCCAACAACATTAAATCACCCTTTGTTTATATCCAAATGAGGGGCTCCACGAATTAGTGAAGAGACACATCTATTGGACATATTTTACTTCAAGCCTACATGACTTAAAAACCAATAATTACTTGTCAACTTCAAAAATTCATTTCTCTTCAATGACAACTCAAAATTGGATGATTCTCATTATGTTAGAATCGTCTCAATGAGCACTATAATCCTCATCCATCACATGTAAAAAAATCATCATGGTTTTTGCCCAAACATCGATGGTGCAAAAACCCAAAGCTTGGGTTCCAATCCCCCAAGCCTACTTGTGTTTCTTTGACCTCCAACCCTTGAACCTAGGGCTTGGAGTAGTAAATATTCCTCTTTTGGAGAGTGATTCATTCATCGAGTTTTTTTCTTGGTAGACATAGGAGAGGGAGATATGTTTGAAGGATGCGATCAAGGACCAAATTTGTTGATAAATCTTAAACATAGAAGGATCCATAGTAGATAGAGTCATTGTATGAGGTAATGTAGTGGATGACCCTAAGCATAGAAGATAAACCTCTCTTAGATAGGGAATTTTCCATGTCATTATGTCCTTTGTATATATGGCTGAAGGAAATGTGATGAAAGGAGGATTTCAATGTCCATATATGTTGTAGCCAATGATGTAAGGAAGGAAATACCAGTGAATTCCACCCTGAATCCAGTCAATAACAAAGTGGAAGTCACCAACAATGTGAATGGAATCAAGAGAAACCCAGGATGCACATTTCACTGCCCCCCAAAGTGAAACCACCTTCACTCTGCAGTTCGTGCCAATACCTCCATACCAATAAAGTGCTTGTATATGGAAAATCTTATTATTGGAAGATACCTAAATTTTATTGTCAATGGGGAATAAATCAAGGGCTCTTTTGTGTGGGAAGACAAATTGTCTAGTTTTTTCTTAGATCAAATTGAAAGAGAAGGATTGATTGATATGGAGCCAAGTCAGATTTATCTCACCTAGACAAGAAATCATAGTGGATCTAGTGATTTTTTCAAAGGACTAGACCAATTTGTGTTCCATCATGATCTCATTCAAGGAATTAACCACACTAGGTCTTGGATTCGGAAATTTTGTATATTGGTCCATTAATTTTATATAGGAACTCCGAAAATGAGTTTGAAAACTTGGGGGGATGTTTAAGTATAACTTGTATTAGCATGAGGAGAAATATTTTCAAAAACTACTCAAGGGAAATTTACCCCATTTTCAACTTTCATTGGCACTATTTGCTTGTCCCCAATTGCAATTGGTCTTTGTGAGATTAAGAAGATGGCCAGCCCATGAGATTGGGAAAACTATAAGGCATAGACACAATATTTTAGGTATATATGCAGTGAAACTAGAAGTTATATATAAAGAAAGAAGTGTTGGTGACATCTCACAATAGTTCATGGAACATACTTGGTCATTGTAGAGTCCAAGAGAAACATTTCTCCAAGAGTTGGAGAATGAGTGGAGGCTTAAGAGAATATCTCTTTGGATAAAATAAAGTGACTACATTATATCGAAAAATAGGTCACTAAATATCTAGACCAATTCTACATCCAATGATTGCATATACTCAATATTTGACCCTCCAGACCTTACACAACGGTAAGATATTTTTCAGAACGCTAGCCTTTTCATAAACAAGGCTTGAATCCATTACAACAATGATTACTCATTATGATATCATAACTTCACTTATGGGAATTGAACCTAAAATGGGATAATAAATCATTCCTCTGAAGCACCCATCATAAACCCAATTGACAAAATTTGAATAAACCTATAAGGAGACAAGTCGAACATATGATTAAAAAGCAATTTTATTTTTCCCCTCCAAAGATATTTACCCCTAGGGATGAAATCATCATATTGAATCCTATTATTTATTTTAAAGTTGATTTTGGTAGTAAAATTTTTTCTTTTGAGGCATATTTTTTGCCTCAAAATTCCCCTAATGAGAACCAGGTTTTATCATGGGAGAGAATTCAATGAATAAAAGTGGAGGGTCCAAGTTTTTTTCATCTCTATGGTGATGATGTAGTGTCTAACCTCCATATTTTATAATAATTCTCTTACAATAAGTTGGTTTGAGGGTATATTGAGGTCAATTAGATTTCTTTCATCTCTAGGAAGGGAAATTTATTGAGGAATGTTTCCAAGTTTTTTTTCAAGTAGTTTCAAGGTATTTAAACCATTAGTTATATTTTTAGCTTGGGGAATATGGTTGGCATGTAGCTCTAGGTTGTTTATAGAAAAATCCTTCACCTTATTTGTAGGTGGCCTCTCAAGTTATGGAACTCTTTGAATCCTATAAATTTAGACTGAAAGTTAAGCCTCCCAAACATATTTTTTAGATGTCAATAAACAAGGAAAAACATGGAGATTTTTATGGAGATTGCCAATAAAACCCTCACATTTTTTATGCAAGGTTCATCTTATTGTTATTTGATAAACACTATATAACAAGTGACATAAACTTGAGAGTTGAGACTAACTTGGGTGAGTTTAGTGCACTTCTTGCTTTGGTTAAATATTCCATGAATAAAGATGTACACTAGGACCAAATCTCTGGTCACTGGGAATTGGTTATTAAGTGGATGTAGAGAAAGGTACAAATTGTGAACCTTGTGTTGACTCACCTAAAAATACTATTAAAATAAATTTTTATTTTATTTCATGATATTTCCTTTCCACATGTGTTTCGAGAACTTAACTCACAAGGAAGTAGTTTATCCATGGAAGCATTGCTCACCATGAAAAATCATTCTTCTATGTGAGGGACAAAAAAACAAATTTTGTGATTCCTCATCAGCAAAGAAATTTTAAAATATAATAAATTATTTTTATGAACCTTATTTCATAATAAAATATTCAAGGATAAATCATTAAGAACCTATTTTTGATGCTAAAACATAAAAGTATTTTATGATATTAATTTTGATCATTTCTCATTATTGCCAAGAAGCGTTGTGACAACCCAATATAGAGTAAATGTGTAAACATAATGTAAGTATGTCAAATTTTTTTAATACAATTATATTATGTAATGCATTATGTAATTTAATGTTTATTTAGTCAAATTATTTAAAATAAAATTAAAATTGAAAAATAATAATTAGCTTCATTTTGGAAAAATCTATATTGGCTCCTTTTCTTATTTTGAATTTTATATCACTCTTGAATTGATATGAATTTTTATAAATTCACTTTTTAATTTATATGAATTTTTAAGAGCTCCATGTTTATGAGAACCCATGGTATTGAGCTTTAGATTTATGAGAACCCATGATATTGACCTATGGTATTCATGTGGAATATACCTTGTTGAAAGGGGAAATAGTCTAAGTAAATGTGTCCTTCATAACACATCAATTTTAATCATTATATATATTGAGAGAGTGTATATTTCCACAATTATTCGTATTGAGAGAAAAAATTTCCGCTGAACTTGTATGAAATTTTTTTTAATCTTGTCCAACATTTTGGATGGACACTCCACTCATCTTCATGGACCTGAGAATTGAATGGTCACAAATGAGTAATGTAGATTCTTTTATAGAAGGAATATATGAATCATTCTTTAACAAATAATAATAAAATAATAAACTACTTTAGATAAATGTCTTTCGGATTAATCACACCATTAGGATTTGGTCGATGTTTCGAACCAACTAATGTGGTTCATCCTCACGACAAGGTGAAAATTTTACTCGATCTTCATGAATAAATAGTATGAATGCATCATTGCCTGGAGATAGGCGTTAAAAACTAGTCGTTAGTGAATTAGGTAATTATTTAATTAGTTATTAAGGGAATAAAATTCAAATCGGTTGTTAGTAAATATTTATTAAATAGGTTAATTTCAATAAATGATTCTTAAATAATACCAAAGAATTTACAAATTTTTTTATTTATAAATAAAAGGTCATTATAATAACAACAAAAAGGATTAATTTATTTTATTATCAATATCATATAATCATTCATAAAGTTTAAGAATCTTTACAAAGTATGGGTTATTAGAGTATATATATATTTTTTTAAATAAATTAATGGAAAGAATAAGGATAAATGGTTTAGAATAAGATCAAAATATTATAAAATAATAAAGTAGTTAGGAATTTATATGAAAATATTATAATAATAAGGATATAGGTTTAACTATGGATAAATAATATTAACAATAACCAAAGAAATTGCTAGGGGTTTTTATTAAAATAAGGAAGAAAATAAGAAATAAAAATAGAAGGGAAATAAAACCATGAAATAAACTAAAAGACCTAATACAATAAGAATTCAAGCTAGAGGGGAAGGAATCACATAGAGAGAGCCAGTCCATCTCTTACTTAATTTCCAACCATCATCCATGTTGAGATTCCTAGCATGCCTCTCAATCTCGATAGCCTCTCTAAGCTTCAAATGGTGGAAATGATCAACCTTAGCAATGACCTTGGAGTCCTCAATATAGACATGGTCACAAGATTTTTCCGCATGTTCTGTTATAGCCAATGTGGAGGAATGATTGTGCCTAATGCATGCAGCATGCTCCTGGATTCTATGCTTAATGGACTGACTTGTTTCTCCAACATAGGGAATACCACAGGATCAAGGAGCCAGGTAGACCACTTTTTTTTCCTTAGGGTCGATAGGGTCCTTGATATACCCGAGAGAATTTCTAATGGTACAGATAGGTTTGAACGAAGAGGAGACATTATTCATTCTAAGGACATGGGCAATCATGTCCGTGGTCCCTTGGATAAACGAGAGATTAATTTTGGAGATAGAATCCACGTGAGAAATTTTGCTCTTAACCCTTTATAGGATTTTTGAAAGGCTTTAAGGCCTTGAGTTCTACTATACCCATTCTTTTCAAAGACATCAAGAAGATGTGGTTTCTCCGACTCCAGGTGGTTATCATTATATATTCTCAGAACACAGGTAGCAAGAGTGCAAAGAACACCAAATTTCTATGCAGGAAAATCATGAGAGCAATAATAAACAAGTTGTTAGAGAATAATATTAAAGTATTAATATAGTCATTGAAGAATAAAATAATTTAGGAAATTAAATTAGAAGGAATAATTAGATGATAAATGAAAGGGTTAAATCATCATATTCAATACATAAATAAAGGAAAAATAAATAACTAAAATGAAAGAGTACTATATTGAGATAAATAATTAGGAGTAAGAAGAAGGATTCATCTATAAATAAATAAAATGATAACTTAATTAATGGGGGAATTGAAAACAATTTATTTATTTATTTTTATTTTTTATTTTATTTATTTATTTGAAGCACTAATGAATAAATTAAAGATAATTAAACTAATGAATAAGACACTGGATAACAGGTTTCCAAGAACTACTTAATTTATAACACCCTGGTATCTTTAATCAAGAAAATAATCTAGAATATGGTTATAATTTAAGTCATTCTTGACAATTGATTATCCACTATCTTACTTATTAGTTTAATTATATTTAATTTATTCATTAGTGTATGAAAAAAATAAAAAAATCTTCTTAATTTTACAATTTCAAATGTTTTTCTCCTTATTTGATTATTCTATTTCATTTTCAAGCATCCTTGAAACTCTCTCATCCTCTTTTTATTATTCTAAACAAATAAATTATTGTCAATTTCTCCCTAATTAGGTGATCATTTTATTTATTTATATATCATGGTGCTATAAATTAAGCCATTCTTGGAAGTGGTTATCCATTGTCTTACTCATTAGTTTAATTCTCTTTAATTTATTCATTAGTGTTTCAAATAATAAATAAATAAATTAGTGTCAATTCCCCCATTAATTAAGTTATCATTTTATTTATAATTATTTTATCTCAATATAGTACTCTTTCATTTTAATTATTTGTGTTTCCTTTAATTAATTAACTATTTATTTATTGAATCCAATGAATCAACTCTTTTATTTATCATCTAATTTTTTTTTCTATTTTTTTTTCAACCATTATATCAATATTTTAATATTGTTATATCAATATTTTGATATTATTCTTTAATGACTAGTTATTTATTTTATTATTATTTATTAATAGCTAATTCATAATTGTGATCATTCAATTCCCAGGTCCCTGAAGATGGTGGAGTGCCCACACATTGGACACACATTTTACATTTGGCTAAAAATATGAACCTTTCATATTATGTTAGTGTCTCCTTTTTAGACTTTTTTCCATAAGAATTTTTTATTTTTTTTCTTCTTATTCTTCTATGAAGTTTTTTGGTATTTTTTTATGGGCTTCCATACCACAATAACCATTTTTCTTAAATATTTTAATAAGAATAGTTGTTTTAGGGTTTCACATAGAAGGTGAAAGTAGTATTCAAAATTTGTTTTATCTAGTCAACTAGTTGTGAATATTATCATCATGATTAGGCTATAGATAGTAAGGTTTCCACCTGAAGATCTATAACGAGATTCTAAAGCATTCCCTTACAGTTTCTCAATAATTTTGTATATTAAAAATTAAATGAAATATATATATATATATATATATATATATATATATATATATATATATATATATATATATATTAATGTTTTAAATTCATGAATTTAAATATTGGTTGAAAATAATTAGTCTAGATCTATCTAGGCATCTTTAGAATTGGAAAAAAAATCCTAATAGCTTTTATATTGAGAATTAAATGAAATTAAATGAAAGCAATTTCTTTTTAGATTTAATTATATATATATATATATATATATATATATATATATATATATATATATAATATTTTGCAGATTTACATTTAATGTTTTAAATTAATGAATTCAATTTTTTTTCAAATATCCTCGAATTCATCAATTTTTATTAAAATAAATTGCATTGCCACTAAATTTTAAAATATATATTCAATAATTATAATATTTTTCATAAAATTATATTATTAATTTTATTAGATAAATATTGTAACATGCCCCAAGCACCTAATCGCCTACTTACCTTTCTCGACATAAATCCAATAAAAAAAATCTAAGCAATATAATCATAATTACAACCTACCTATAGTTAACATTGATCACATATCACATTCTCCAAAGTTGATAAGTAAAAGAGTTGTAATATAAATACTTGAATTTAACGAATTGGCCAGGGGTGTCATTACGGTTATATGTTAATGTATCGTTTTCATTTATATGATGGTACACAAGAGCTAAATGGTGATTTAATACACACACTCCCAGCTACTGATTATCCGACTCCCCGAGATCCATTCCTTAACCAGTCATCTTGCTGCGAACTACAACCTTGCATGGAGGGTTTTAGAACCAACGTTTACCCACAGGCGTGGGTTGACAGGGTTACAAATGGGTGCATCTTAACCATTAGTAAGGAAGTCTTAGATCCAACGGAGGAGATTCATCGATAGGGAATTAGGGTAATTTCCTTTTACTGTTTACTACCTTCCCAACTGAATCAGGGTTTAAACGTGGTTTTTGATGTTCATCTACTGCTAAATTAATATTTCGGTTAACGGTTTCATGGTATTTAGTTTAGTTCTGTTGTTGATGTATTATTTAATTTAAAATAGTATTCTGATGGTACCGACTCGCTCCATGATTTACTTTCCAGTTTTTATCAAGTATGCATTATTTATTGGAAGATAATATTCATCTTATAATTAAATTGCATACCTGGGTTTTCCACAAATTTAGCACTAGTTCCCAAGGAAGACTGGACAGTTTGGGTTAGGTTTATTTGGTCTATCTTCATAATTACACATTAAATTGTCTGTGATACTGAATTTTAGTAATAATTTTAACATCATACCAGAGACACAGTTAATACAATCACAAAATAATATTATCTTCTTAATAAACAAGAAATAAAACCAAGTATCATTAAACTTGAGTTGCACTCACATTACTGAGAAGCACAATCATGTTTTTCTACTAAGAAACCCTAGGCATACATTCACTTTTAGTCAAAATTACTTATCTTTTATTATCTTCCATAAATTTCACATAGTTGTATTGAATCTCCTCCCAACCATGATAAGGGAAATTACGTCATCTTCTACCCCTCGATCTTCTGCTCCAACACAATATGCACATTCCTCTATAGTTCAATACTTTTAAGAGTTCTCCCTGGCAGTGTCCTGGAAAATTTCACAAACCTTTCTTTTTTCCCCTCCAGACTCCAAGAAAGAAGAACCCCCTTTCCTCCTGATATGATTATTTTAACCCAAGGAGGAAAGGTAAATGTCATAAATTTCAAGTAGTTGAACTCTTTATCAATCCACACTCTTTAAATTTCCAGAACTTTAATATTTAAAAAAAAAAACAACAACAAAATAACATTCATGTTTAATTGATAACTAAGCAAAGTCCTTCTAATCCACTACAAGGCATTCACTTAGATTTTGTAAATAAGTAATTACGGATTGTAATATTCTACCACCATGGGGGTTACATCTCCCCCCCCCTTGGCACAACACTATCCCCAGTGTTTACTCTAACCCAGGAAACAGATTTGGATAAGCCTGTCATATAAGACCTTCATCCTCCCAAGTGGCTTCCTCTAGGCTAAAGTGATTCCAATGCACCTTAACCTTGGTGACCACTCGATTCCACAATGTTGCTTCTCTGTGGTTGAGGATACGCAATGGTTCTACCACGAACTCTCTGTCTGATTCGACCTGTCAACCATCATCTTCATGTCAGTGCAAATATTCCTCAAATATCTTCCATACAAGTCTACTCAAAATTAAATTTAATGCTTACTTGTATATCCTGCCAGTTAATTATGTTTCTGGAATCATATAAATATTTCTTTAACAGCGAAACATGGAAAACATTATGAACTTTTACATAGCTTGGGAGAGCAAGTTGATAAACTAGCAGCCCTATTCTTTCCAAAACCTGGAAAGGCCCACAATAACGGGGTGCCAACTTGGCACAACTACCCCATTGTAGGGTACTCTACTTTTGTTTTATTCGTACATACACATGGTCCCCTACTTGAAATTCTTTATGGGTTCCTTTCCTATCTGCATAGATTTTCTTCCTATCTCGGGAAAATTTCAAGTTTTGCCTAATATTTTTAACCTATTGTTCCATTTCCTTCAACATGTCAGGCCCTAACATCAACTTGACTTCTGGACTACTCTAGTTGGAATTTTTCCTACACCTTCTTCCATATAATACTTTGTAGGGGCTCATTTTCAGTGATTCATGATAACTATTATTATATGTAAATTCGACCAGGTGAAGATATTCATCCCACTTCATCGGTTTTTGCATCACGTACATATGTAACATATCTTCTAGTACCTGATTTACTCGCTCAGTATGTCCTTCGGTGGGGTGGTAAGAAGTACTAAATTGAATCTTCATACCCAATCCTGTAAAAATAGCCTTCCAAAAAGCAGAAGTAAATTTCACATCCCTATCTAAAATTACCACCTTTGGCATTCCATGTAATCAGAATATTTATCTCATAAAAATATCTACAATCTCTATTGTCTTGTAGGTGGATTTAACAAGATTAAAGTGAGTTGTTCTTCTCAACTTATCCACTACCACCATGATAGATTCATGATGTTTCTTCATTCTAGGTAGTCTAGTTATAAAATCTAGTGTAATCATTTCCCATTTCCATTCAAGAATGGGCAGTCGGTTAAGTAAGCTTGTGGGGTGTTGATGTTCAACCTTCACTCACTGACATTCTAAGCACTTAGTTACTTAGCAACATCTTTCCCCATGCCATGCCAAAAATATTATTTTTTAAGTGTAAAACACCATCTTTGGTACCCCGGATGTGCATCATATGGGTTGCGGTGGTACTCATCTAACAACAATTGCTTAATGGACCATTCATTAGGATCATAAATCCTTCCTTTGTAGGCCAGTTGATTTTTATTATTAAAAATGTATTCATAGGGTTTTCTAGAATTCTGAGACTGCTTGGTTTGTTGCCATAAAAAGTCTAATTCAGGATCTTTGAGAGAAACTTCGCCAAGCAGTCGTGACACATCAAATTTGATGCAATGGTGCTAAATTTCATAAACACATTGAACCCTTATAATTACACCATCGACCACTCGGTTTTCTTTCCCTTTTAGGTGTCTTATGTCAAATTCAAACTCTCTCAGAAACACAGTCCACTTGGCCTGTCATGCATTTAAATTTGGTTGCTTGAAGAATCTAGTTAAACTGTTGTGGTTTGTCATTAGTAAAAATTTCTTCCCCAGAAGGTAATGACACCAAACTTTCAGTGCGTGTATCATTGCCATAAGCTCCAAGTAATAGGTTGAATACATTTTTTCATGTTCCTTTAACTTACGTCATTCATAAGCTACTACCTTACCTTCCTGCATCAAAACTCTATCCACCCCTTCTTGGAAAGCGTCAGTGCACACAACAAATTATTTCTCTCGATCTGCAACCTTCAGCACTAGGGCTGATGTAAATAAAATTTTCAATCGTTCAAAACTAGGTTAACATTCAACTTTCCATTTAAAATTTCTACCTGTTTTCTGTAGGGATGTTATGGGGTAGGAAAGTTTTAAAAAACCTTCAATAAACTAACGATAATAACTAGATAATCCCATAAAAAACTAATATCAACAACATTTTTGGGAACTAACCAGTCCACAATGGTTCTAATCTTCTCAGGATCAACCACTATTCCATTCGAAGATATCACATGTCTTAAGTATTGAATCTGATCTTTGAATAAGCCACACTTACTAAATTTAGCATATAATTGGTTTTTTCGTAGAGTTTGTAATACTATACGTGAGTGTTCTTTATGCTCCTCAATAGTCTTCGAATACATTAGTATATCGTCAATGAAAATTAGGAAAATATTGTCTAAATACAGGTGAAATATCTCATTCATTAGACTCATAAAAGTTGTTGGAGAATTCATGAGTCTGGAAGATAACATAATAAATTCATAATGACTATAGTGAGCTCTAAATGTTTTCTTACATATGTCCTCGTCCTTGATCCTTATCTGGTGATAACCACATCTCATATCGATCTTGGAGATTACTGAGGCACCCTTAACATGATCGAATAGGTTTTCAATTCTTGGAAAAGGATACTTATTTTTAATAGTCAACTTGTTCAACTGCCTATAGTCAATACATAGCCTTAGGGTGTCATCATTTTTCTTTACAAAAAACACTGGTGCACCCCAAGGTGACGCACTAGGACGAATATATCCTTTGTCCAGTAGTTCTTGTAATTGCATCTTAAATTCAGTCAATTCGGGAATTCTCATACGATATGGAACCTTTGAAACTGAGGTTGCTCCTGGAACAATTACTGTCATAAAATCAATGCTCCTCTTTAGTGGTAGTCCCAGAATTTCTTCTGGGAATACATCCACAAATTCATGAACCACAAGCATATTTTCAATTGCAGCCAACTTATCTTTTTTGTTGGTGTAACCCACCTGAACTACAAATATTTGGCAACCCTTTGTGATGAATTTCCTAATTTGACTAGTAGTAACAACTCACAATTTAACATCTCTTTTAACTCCCTCAATTTCCTGCATGTTTCCTTCTTTTTTTAGGAACCAAACTGTTTTATCTTCATAGTTTACTAGGGTCCAATGACTCTCCAGCCAATCCATTCCAATCAGTACATCATAAGACCCTAGAGGTAACACATTTAGATCCACCTTAACTTGTTGTCCGCCCATTTCCATCACACAATTTTCTACCTTGGAAGTTACCTTTCGTTTAGCCCTAGTGGCTAATTGTACCAACCATGTATTTTTAAACTTGACACTTGGAAATTGACATAATTAAACTAGTTTTGGATTGATATAGCTAAGAATAGGTCCATGATTAATTAAAATAGAGATAGGTTGGTTAGAAATATTACCTTAAAACTCCACCATTGTGGTTTGATACTATGCTTGATGATCTTATAAAGAAATATTTATTCTTGGTATACTTCGAGCCACATATCCTACTATAGAGGTCACCTGCACACTTGCAACCAATTCTGTTCTAGCACGGTGGGGACAATTCTTGTAGTAGTGGGGTTCCCCACACCCCCAACAATGCAAGGGAGACTTCTATGATTGACTTTATTCTACCTTATTTGACGCTTCAGCATGTCGGAATTCACCATGCGTTCTAATTTTCCTTTGGTTTTTCCCCAGGATCCTCCCGTTTCTTTTCTAGGTATAGATTTCGCATTTGGGTATATGTTACTTTAAAAATTTTCAGAAAATTTCATTGTCCATTTTTCACCAGTCTGCCTTGACCATCTCCTTTTTGTCGCATATGCTAATAGAAAATACGAGCTTTTCTTATTTCCTCATCCATTTTCTTCAGATTATCGAAATCTAACCTCTCCTTCATGTAAGCTGGAAAGCTGCTTACAAAATGTTACACCTTCATTTTTTTCTTCTCGTATGTACAGGACATATCGTAACAGTGAGCTGAATTTGGTGACAAATTCGTCCACAAACTGTTGTCCCAATCTTAAATCATGGAATTCTTTCAACTTCTCATCATAAAAAATCTCAGTCAAATATTTATCCTTGAAGTGTTTCTGAAAGGTATCCCAAGTTACTTCTTCTTCATCAATGTTGCACATTTTTTAATTTCTTCCCACCACAGTATGGCTTTACCTTGAAATTGATAAATTTCTAGTATTTTTTTTAGATTATCGTCATACTCCTAAATTTGGTAGTATTTATTCATATTGATTAACCAGGCTCTGATAGGCTCCCCGGCCTCTCCGTCAAATAGTGGGCCTTTATTTTCTTGAACTCCCCTTCCAGTTCAATTTTTGGCCTCTTCGTCCCCTGCCACCAAAAGTGTTACCAGACTCTTCCTCATTATCCATCCTGTCCCCTCACTTCTTGGGTGATCCCATTGTGGTCTTCTTATTTCTTACCTATTTCCATTATATGGGCTAGGATCCAGGTTCCTATGATTTTTTCTATCTGAGAGACTTTTCAAGATCCTTTCTTGCTTCAGTCTCAGTATCTCATTGTCAACCCTTAAGTTGGCCATATCAACCCACAACTTATGGACAGTTTCCAACAACATAGCATTCACATTTGTAGTGCCTTCTCCTAGTTGGACCCACATCTTTGGATTGGACCCAGCTCCCGTTGTGGGTCCCTCGGTTTGAGTAACTGCAACTCCCCTTCTCATACTGATTCCTCTCTTTCTCTCTGCAATATGAACACTTGTTAATTTTCAGCTTCCCACAAGGTTGCAGGGTTGCAACCTGTCGCTCTGATACCACTTGTAACATGCCCCAAACACCTAATCACATGCTTTCCCTTCTCAACATGAATCCAATAAAAAAAATATTATAAATAATGATTATAATGTTAGATCTAAGACTTTTGTGATCCATAACGTAGATAAATATCTTTCGGATTAATCACATCATTAGGATTAGGTCGACATTTTGAACCATCTAATGTGGTTCATCCTCAGGACAAGGTGAGCAAAGAAACAGATCACATTGAATAAATAGTAGGGATGCATCATTGCCCAGAAATAGTTGTTGAAACTAGCCGATATTTGACTAGTTCGTTAATAGGATAAAATATTAATAGTTTTTAAGATTTTAAGGAACGTTAACCCACAATAATTTAGAATTTAATAATTTAATAAAATGAATAAATTCTAGTTATTATAATAAGCGAAGAAGGGTAGGGTAAATCTTAAAATTTTAGGATTTTAATTTCAATAATTTAGGAGATAATATTGCAAGTCAATAAATAATAATATAAAATGAATAATAAAGTAAAAATATTTTTAAATAAAATAAAAATGAATAAATAATTAAAATATTAAGCCTAGCTAGTCATTAAAAAGTTAGTTAGTTGAGAATTAAATTTTTTAAGAATAAATCAATTAAAATAAGTTTATTATAAATTAAATAAAATACAAAATAGGGAGGGGAGATTTATTTATTTATTTACTTTTTTGAATGAATACATCAAATAAATAAATGAATAAATAAAATTAATGAATTATTTAGGTAAAAATATATAATAATGAATTATATATATATATATATATATATATATATATATATATATATATATATATATATATTATAAAAAAAAAAAATACCTAGCGAGAGCCGGGGTCCAGCTCTTACTTAATTTCCAACCATCATCAAGGTTGAGATTCTTAGCATGCCTCTCAATTTCGACCACCTCCCTTAATTTCATATGGTGGAAGTGATTTACTTTGGCAACGACTTTGGAATCCTCAATACAAACATGGTGATAGAATTTTCCACATGCTCAGCAAGAGCTGAGGTACGAGACCGATTGTGTTTAATATCCGCATCATGTTCCCGGATTTTCTGCCTAATGGATCGACCTGTTTCACCAATATAGGGAGTACCACATGAACAAGGAATTATGTAAACCCCTTTCATGTCCTTAGGGTCGATAGGGTCCTTAACAGACCCAAGAGATTTTATAATAGTGTAGATAGGTTTGAAAGAAGTAGAGATATTATATCTTCTAAGGACATGGGTAATCTTGTCCATTGTCCCCTGGATAAACGGAAGATGGACTTTGGAAATAGGGTCCAATCGATTAGACTTTCCATTGAAACACTTATATGCATTTCGAAAAGCCTTGAGACACTGAGATCTACTATAACCATTATTTTCAAAAACTTCAAGAAGATGGGACTTCTCTGATTCCAAGAAGTTGTCGTTAGAGATTCTAAGAGCACGAGTCGCAAGGGTACACAAGACACCAAATTTTTGAGCAGGAAAATGATGGGATCCAGCATGAAGGTATTGTTCCATGTGAGTCTTCTTGCGAAAAACTCGGTGAGAAATGGAATCATCCTCATTCCTAGAGAGAAGGATATCAAGGAAAGGAAGGCAACCATCAACCTTCACTTCCATCGTGAACTTGATAGAATTAGAAAGCGAGTTTAGATTCCCAAGGAATAGATCTAATTTCTCCTGATCATGGGGCCAGATGACACAAGTATCATCCATGAACCTATTCCACTTCCTAGGGCGGAATTTAGTCGAGGCCAGGGCTTTGGATTCAAAATCCTCCATAAATAAGTTAGAAACTATGGGGGAAAGAGGGGAGCCCATCGCAACACCACAGGTTTTCTCACAAAACTCACCTTGAAAACCAGAGAAAGTCGAGGTGAGGCAGAGGCTAACCAATTTAGAGGTGTCCTCATCAGAGATCCATTTAATGACATCAACAACTTCCTGGATGGGGATTTTGGTGAATAAAGACACAAAATCAAAGCTAACTAGAAGCTCACCATACTGGAGCTTGATGTTCTTCCACTCCTTGATAAAGGAATCTGAGTCCTTCATAAAGGAATCAGTTTGACCTACAAGGGGTTTAAGCTTTTGGGCTAAGAATTTGGCCAGGTGATAAGAGGGACCACCTATTGCGTTAACAATAGGTCTTAAAGGGGCATCCGACTTATGAATCTTGGGGAGACCATAGATCCGAGGGGTAAGGGGATTGCTCTCAATAAGCCTCCTAGAGAGAGGATTAAGAGAAGAATCTGACTTGATGGCAAGGGCAACATCCTTACAAACCGATTTAAGGGGGTTCTTCTTAATCTTAACATAATTACCACTATTAGACAGATGGTCAACCATCTTGCTGACATACTCGGATTTATCCAAAATGACTATGGCCCCAACCATATTTTTACTTTATTATTTATTTTATATTATTATTTATTGACTTGCAATATTATCTCCTAAATTCTTGAAATTAAAATCCTAAAATTTTAATATTTACCCTACCCTTCTTCGCTTATTAAAATAACTAGAATTTAATCATTTTATTAAATTATTAAATTCTAAATTATTATGGGTTAACGTTCCTTAAAATATTAAAAACTATTAATATTTTATCCTATTAATGAACTAGTCAAATATCGGCTAGTTTCTAACAGCTAGTTTCAATAGCTTTTTCTGGGCAATGATGCATCCCTACTATTTATTCAATGTGATCTGTTTCTTTCTTCACCTTGTCTTGAGGGTGAACCACATTAGATGGTTCGAAATGTCAACCTAATCCTAATGATGTTACTAATCTGAAAGATATTTATCTAAACGATTATAATTACAACCTAGATATAGTTAACACCGATCACATATCAAATTCTCTGAAGTTAATAATTAAAAGAGTTATAATATAAATATTTTAATTTAACAAATTGGAAAGGGGTGTCATTATGTTTATATGTTAATGTATCATTTTCATTGATATGATGGTACACAAGAGTTAAATTGTGCTTTAATACACGCACTCCCAGCTACTGATTACCGACTCCTCGGGATCCATTCCTTAACCGGTCATATTTCTGCAAACTACAACCTTGCATGGAGGGTTCTAGAACTAGATTTCACCCACAAGCACTGGTTGACATGGTTACAGATGGGTGCATCTTAGCCATTGGTGAGGAAGTCTTATATCCAACAATGGAGATTCATCAGCAGGGAGTTAGGGTAACTAATCCCTACCCAAACATCGCACACAGTCCTCATTCGCTTCAACTACTCTGGATCTGCACCTTCCTCCTGGTTCGACCACGTTTTAGGTTTTCCTGTCCATACTGGCTTCCCACATGTGTGATCCTGGTACTATTCTAACCTACTATGTTTTGGGGTATGGTTTGTTATTCCAGTAGATAATTAAATCACCTGCTACGTAGGTATCTCGATGCTAACCCTGGTTCAAATGTTGTTGTGCGATGACTCTACGTGTTTCATGTCATGTTCTGGTGTCGGAGCGCTTGCGTAGTTGCAACTAATTCTCATGAGATGAATGCACTCATTTCTCTATTTTATTTCCTCTTTATTAAGGTAGGTTTTCATTTACTAACTCTTCTTTTCCTATTTGGCTTAGGTCATCGAAATATCCTCACCATTGGACAAATGTCAAGTCACTAGACAAACACAGCAACTTCAAGAGTTCCCAGGTAAGGGTGTTGTTCCGCTGTAACTATAATTATGTTGTATTTTATAAAAGAGCCCTGCCCAAGTCTTATTTATTTCTCTGCAGGAACTGTTATCTGTCATTTTATAATTTCTTGTTAAATTGGCCCGACATGGGTATGAGTTGCATTAGGGTTTTCTGCTTCAGTCACTAAGTTCCTTAGGGTTATCTATGAAACGATGTTTCGGGCTATGGAACCCTAATTTTTTATTTATAGGACTACATTTTGAAACTATAACTTTTTTTTATTATGGTCAGCGTTGTCATGCGGCCCTATGGCCATGAGACTTCGATCTGATACTATTTATTTGGAAAATATTTAACTGTAAGAATATTTTGTCTTTCATGGATTTCGGCTAGGATTTTTCCTGTAATTAGTTACATCTCTTACATATTATTATTATGAAATTCTTGTGGTAGGGGTTTCGGCTACTTCACTTATGTATATCTATTTTCCTTTTATTGTTTACTACCTTACCAATCGAATCAGGGTTTAAATGTGGTTTTTGGTGTTTATCTACTGCTAAATTAATATTTCGGTTAACTGTTTAATGGCATTTAGTTTTGTTCTGTCGTTGTTGTATTATTTATTTTATAGTAGTATTCTGATTGTATCGACTCACTCCATGATTTACTGTCTAGTTTTTTATCAAGTATGCATTGTTTATTGGAAGATAACATTCATCTAATAATTAAATTACAGACCTAGGTTTTCTACAAATTTAGCACCAGTTCCCAAGGAAGACTAGACTGGGCCACAAGTGTCTTTCTTGTGGCCTAAGTCTCAACTTCCCCAGCACTCTGATTTTCCTTCCCCGATCCTAGCACTAGTCGACATCACAGTTTATAGTTTTGCACATATTTTGGGTTAGGTTTATTTGGTCTATCTTCAAATTTACACATTAAATTGTTTGTGATATTGCATTCCACTAATAATTTTAACATCATACCACAACGACAGTTAATAAAATCATAGAGTAATACTATCTTCCTAATAAACAAGAAATAAAACCAAGCATCATTCAACTCTAGTTGCACTCACATTACTGAGTATCACAATCATGATGATGAACCACACTGGTTGGTTCGAAACGCGTCGACCTCGTTCTTTTGCATGTGATTACTACCGAAAGAATTTCTACAAATTTATCACAATCATGTTTTCCTATTAAGAAACCCTAGGCAGGCATTCACTTTCAGTTACATTTACTTATCTTTTGTTGTCTTCCAGAAATTCCATAGAGTTGTATTGATCCTCCCAACCAAGAGAAGGGAAATTACATCCTCTTCTGCCCCTTGAGATTCCGCTCCAGCACAGTATGCACAATCCGCTAGAGTTCAATACTTGGCATCAAGACTCCTATCCATCCCAGTACTCTGTATGTTCCGAAGTTCTCCACTGGTTCAAGACCATCTCAAGAGTTCTCCCTGGAAACGTCCTACCAAATTGCACAAACCTGTCTTTTTCCCCAGACTCCAAGCAATCAAAACCCCCTTTCATCCTGAGATCCTTCTTTTAAACCAAGGAGGAAAGGTAATTGTCATAATTGTTGAGTAGTTGAATTCGTTATCAATCCACTCTCTTGAAATTTCCATAACTTTAATATTACACAAAATACAGAATAACATTCATGTTTAATTGATAACTAAACAAAGTCCTTCTAAGCCACTACGAGCCATTCACTTAGAATTTGTAAATAAATAAGTACTGACAATAATATTCTACCACCATGGGGGTTACAAATATAAAATTTTAAAAAAACAATAAAACATAAAATTATTATAACACACTTTGATTTTTAAGTACTACTCAAATATTATTAAAATCAAGATTTTGAAGTGTCATATTTTTCAAGGTTGATTTTGATATTACTCTCAATTACATTCTTTGCATTGTAATATTCTATATGCCAAGAAATAATAAGATTTTTTTATTTGGTTAGAGTTTTGTTTTTTTTTTTATAATATTTTGTTATTGATTTTAAATTATTTAAAATATATATTACTATTTTTTGCTTCTTCCTTTTCTTTTCTTTTTGGGCATTACCATTTTATTGTGCTAGAATGACATATACTTATATGTAAAAATAATATTATATATATATGTTTTTCATTTTTCCATATAAAATTGATATACAATATGTATATATTAAAAATAAATATTAATTTATATTAGTTTTCTACTTATTATAAATATTTAATTTTTTTTTAAGTAATATTTGTATTCTTATAATAAGTTTAATAAAAAGATTTAAAAAATTAATATAATATGTTAAAAGAAAATATATCAATATAATAAATAAAAACAACATATCACTCATTTAATAAATTTTATAATTAATTAATTTTAAATAAAAACAACCTATAACTCATTCAATAATAAATATAATTAATTATATAGTCAATAGTAATAATAATAATAACATTTTACATAAACAACTCATATAATAATCAATTCTATTAAAAAAACAATCAACCTATCTAATATGTGATAATTTCTTTTAATAAAATTAAATATTATGATAAACAAAGAACATCATAATAAAACTTATTGGCATAGTAAACTTACACAAACTCCTCCATATACTAACCTAATAAATCTCCTAACAATCACTATAATGAAAATAATGGTTATATGTCCAACACCTTCTAGAGTGAAAACATTCATATCTATTAACTTTAACACAACATAATCAAGTTTGTGAATATGGTCAAAACAATCATTACATACCAACTTTTTCAACTTTGAAAATAGTCACAAATTAACATAAACATTCCACATTAAATCAAACATTTTAAATGTATAGTTACAATGTACTTGCCACAATTAAAACAAATTCTTACACCTACCAAATCCATATTTTATATATATATATATATATATATATATATATATATATATATATATATATATATATATATATATATATATATAATGACATACTTATATTAATAAAGTAGTTACATAGCTCTACATGCACTTCAAGCCTCTCAGCACATATTTTTGATAAAAAAATAAAACCCTAAGAGGGATGACCATCCCCAATATCAGAAGTGACTTCTAATCCAAACAAATTTGCATCTTACAGTCCACTACAATGACCAACATGACTTTTAGATGGGCCTTATTACCATCTACCCAATTCTAATATGAAAAAACATAAAAATAAACATGAAGCATCGATCATGATGGAAGAAAATAGAGCTCGTTATTTCCAACATTTCACTAACCGATACAACATATCAAAATTGACCCCTCAAACAAAGAAATTCAATCCATAGCAAGACAGGCATACTCGATCAATCATAGATTGGAGCTCCTCATATCGATGAAACCAACCCTGCAAATAAGTAACAAAACGTGTTACATGTGTAAATAATCTTTATTATATATATATCCATCAACAAAAATACCTCCCTGTTCCCATAACCAAGCCGCCAGAGGTCCATCCATTGTAAAAAAATAAATATCCATATCAAAAAACAGGGGAGTCCCTTTATATATCTATGCAACCATCCCATATAAGAGTCCCAAATGCAAACCCCTAGAAGTGTATGTGATCCATTGATGCACAACACCCTTCCTTTGATAATTTGTTTGCTTGTAATTTTTTTCTCTATAAATGTGCGAGAACTAGACTCTTCAGAAAGTGGACAAGACAATAAAGACCTTATTATGTTCAACCAATGAAACAAATCAGAAATATTTAAAGTTTCTTGTTGATTAACCCACTCTATGATGACCTTGGAATCACCAAAAATATCGATCTTATCAATCCCCATCCATGTGGCACAATAAAGGATGCTCCATATTGTTCCCTTAGCGCTACGTTATTTGAAGCAATAGTATTCATCACGGTTCAAATAGATCACCGTCCCACATCCACAAATCCCTGCTTGTGCAACCCCATCAAAGAAACCCACTAGGAAATTTTTCCTCACATCCCTCAGTGTAATGTGTCTGGTATTTTGTGCCATGGTCACAGGACCTTTCTCAAGGAAATAAGAGGATATCATAATACAGTTCTCCCACACATCAGGCACTTTGTGCTCAAATATCAAGGTGTTTCTCGCCCTCCATATGCCCCAAAAAATGTAAAGAGGAAGAGCCCTATATGCCTTCTTCTCCCTAAACCATACCTGTAAGCATCACTCCATCATGGAGCCTTGCCACTCAGAGAATCTCCTCAAATAGCTAAGAACATCCTCCCATACCGCCTTCACAAATGGGCATATATCACCCATCGAACAACCAACCAATCCCTTACACCCCAATAAACATATTGTGAACTTGCAGAAATATAAATATAATTGGAATATCAAATATAATTGGAATATCAATGTACATTAATAGAAAGATTTTATTTCATTTTAGAAATGCACATCTAGAACAAGATTTCGTTTTATTTGAAATTGAAACTTGTGCAAATCATTTACCTTACACTACAATTCTATAGTTTGTTTGTTTTTAAGTACACCATTCTCATTATGAAGAAACAATACCATAGGTTATATATATAGGTGGATAATTAGTGTATGATGATATGTAAAAAGGTTGATATAAGTTTTTTTTTTTTTCTTCAAATAAAATGAGAATATTCTATTTATATACAAATCACCAATATATATATATATATAATATTTAACTTTACATCCCAAACTTTAATATATTTCTCATGCTAAATCGTAAAACTCCTCACAACACAGTTATATTTATTAATTTTTATTAATATAAATATAAATAAAAAATATATCAATTAAAATAATATAAAGAAAAAATTAAAACTGTTTATTTATATCAATCTCGAGATTAAAAAAATAATGTGAAAATCTCAATTGCAACTTTATAAATATAAATATAAATTATGTGTTTTTACCAAGTAAGTGATATCATACCCATAGCACATGAACTGGTGCATTTACCACCGAAGTTTTGTAACCATTGGTTCACAGCAGACTATGTGATTTTGTTTCAAGGGTTTTCGATGGATTTGTCACAATTCAATAGTTAGGATTTAGATGATAGTTTGTTTTATTTTATTTTATTTTTCGAAATTTGATAATAATTAAAAAAAAAAAAAAAAAAATTAGATAATGTTTGAATTGTATTTTTGATGATGGAAATGGATTCAGCATCATCAAAAATCTTTAGGATACTCAAGATTCAGATAATAGTTTTTTTGTGGGAATTTGATTGAAAAAAAATCAAGAAATTAGATAGTGTTTGAATTGCATTTTTTATGATAAAAATGGATTCAGCACCATCAAAAATCTTTAGGACACCCAAAACACTGAAGTTGTTTGTAACTAAAATTTTCAAAAAAAAATTCAAAAATTTTTCATAATCTTACAAAAATTTACGGAAATTTCTAGATTATTATGTAAGTTTTTTTTTAAGACTAAAGCGTTACACGCAAAAGACCATAGTTACTCCAATCTTGGTCTTCGGCGGAGGCAGAAATGCAATTGGGCATGACAAAATTTTGAGCAATGACCTATTTTTTCAAGATAAAAACAAGCGTTGTGATCAGCCATCTCATTAAGATCTTCCGAGTATATGAAATGAATTTACCTGAAAAATGAGAGTGGGGAACTTCCTCGACTTCTGCAGTGAGCGGAAACTGAAAGAGCAGTTGCTCGAACGACGATTTCAGCTCCTCGAATCCTCCCAGAATTGGAACTGTGCTATCTGTGGCGGCTTCGATGAAGAGAGCACCCTCTCCTGTGCAGTCTACCCGGAGTTTATGACCGTCTTTTGTTTTCCGAGACTACAGAGTTATTGATTTCTGACAGGTTGACGTATTGCCTAAGGCTTTGTAGTCTTGCTGGTGGTCGGCCCCATATATCAGCAAAAATTTATGGTACAAATCTAACAAAATCTAAGGTTAACATTGCAAAGAGAAAAAAACATTGTAGAATTTGATGTACTATGCAAACTAATACTACTTGAATCATGCTATATGTCAGTGAAATAATAACTAGCATTTGTACTAAAAGGTGGAAAGATATAATACTGCTTGAATTATAGTTTGAATATTGCTTAAATTATAGTTTGAATACTGTAGTTTGAATACTGCTTAAATGATACTATATTTCAGTGACATAATAACTAGTATTTGCACCAAAAGGTGGAAAGACAAGTTGAGAATGTTGGTTTTTTTTCATGAAAATTCAATCGTGGAAATGACAGTGGAAGTAATATAGGTTTAGTCTACGAGGAATTTATATGTGTTGTGAAGCTGGCATTGAAGATTGAAAAAGATATCGAGAGGGAAATTCAGATTGAGGAAATGGCCCAACCAGTATAATTCAATCATGTGCAGAATGAATGTTTTCAATTCCATGAGAGAGAAGTAAAGGCCTTGGAAATCCAACAGAGGAAAAAGATGGTGGGAGAATAGTTGGGGAGCCATGATCAACATAAAAGATGTTATTCATAGCAACAACCAAACAACCATACTTTTTTCCGGGCATATTTCAATGGGTTTCCATATGTCACGTTGAGGTACTACTTGTTTATCTGTGTTGTCTTCAGCGATGAAGAACCATCTCTGTGTTGTCTTCAGCGATGAAGAACCAGCACATGGAGTTCTCACGTTGCTTTTGTCCAATGGTTTCTCACGTTCCTTTTGTCCAATGGTAGTGCATTGAATTATTTTTATTTTTATTTTTTTTTGTTTTGTATCGTAGAATATGATCATAACATTCCAGGCCTGGTATGACATTGTTCCACAATGGTGTAAATATAGATAAAACAAAATTGGTTATTAGTGGGGAATAATTGAAAGGTTGGTCTACCAGACTTAGTTTTTTTTGTTCCAACAAGCCAATACATTTATCTTGGAAGGCAAGTCCTAAAGGGTAATGTCCAGTGGCAGTTCCAACCATAAATTCGGCATGCCATAAGAATTACAGGTTGTATCACATTTGACACATTGAAGAAAACAATAGGATTGGAATTGAATTAATGAGTTTTGTTTGTCAAAATGGTGTGCCGTTATGTTAAAAGGAAGTTTACTAGCAACAACCCTTCATAGTGTTTATGGAGAAAACAATAGGTAACCCTAAACCACTAAAGGTTGTCATATTTGGAAAAAAAAATTATTGATTTAAGCTAATTTCTACATTTTTAGCAAAGCTTAAGACTCCAATTCCCAAAATAAAACAAAGTAAATGAATATAATAAAATAAAAATAAAAATAAAAAATAAAAAATAAAAAAACTCTCTCCAAATAACAAATCAATTAGTGTGTATAACTACTGTGCAAAATCGATAACCATGTGTTGAAGATTCAACTTATATAGACACATTCCATAAGATACTTATAGCACACATATCCTAAAAATGGCCATCAAATTCTAGAATTTCATCCAAACTATGTATACCCTGATTTTTCTTGTAGAATGAAAAAGCCTAAGAGTTTAATCCCCAGAATAATTGTTATGCAAAAGCCATAAGCATATGTTGAATATTAAAGATACAGAGATATATTCCATTAGATGCTTATATGTTAAAAATGGTTATATGTGACTATGTGAACTTAACAATTTTAAGGTGAGAAAATATTTTAAATGTAAATGGAAATATAAAATGTACAAGGTATTCAATATGCTTAAGTCTCTGAAGTGTGAGCCTATAATGGGACCCTGTTTTTTTTGTTGTTGTTGTTGGAAAACACAGGAACAACCCTTAGACTAACTGTAATGGCTTCTTCTGCAGGAGGTTGTTGGGGTGTCATTGTGGACCAACACCCCACTACAGTTCCACGTCTCTACTCTTGTTGGGAGCTCAAAGAGTGAGACCTTAAATCAGAATCAGTTCGTTGTACCACTTGACAACTCAAGTATTTCAAACTCAAGGCTACTATGTAGATGGGTCTTTAGAATGTGGTTAAAATCTGCACAACAAACCCAACATTAGCACCTTAAAAACTATTACAATGTAAAGTGGGAATGTTACCTTCAGTAACACCAAAGCCTTTGCAATTCTCAGTCAATGTACATTCATTGGAAAATGAAGGCATTAGACCATCTGAACCAGTTCAAATTCAAACCATGGAAAATGAACTAACATAAAGAAACAAAACTTCCATACAAGTGATTTTCGTAAATTTACATCCACATGACACACAGATCTGCATTAAGAGAATTTCCACCACTAAAAACTCCAAGTCTGGAAACACCCATCGAAACATTAGATTTGGATTCACAAACACACTAAATAGAAACTCACAAATGCAAATCAATGGATGGGATCAACTCGTTTCCTGCTATACAGTTTATCATTTCATGAAATGCATTTCCTGCTCTTTCATGTTTCTCATTTCCAGGAACACATTCCTTGCTGCTTCCTTTTCCAATGCTCAAAGAATACTAGAGCAAATTTATCGATCAAGTGGACGATGCATTGTGGATCCTGATCCTAGGGTCAAGCGAGTGGTGAATAATATTTAAAGAGCCCATGTCTAAAAGAAAATATTCGTAAAGATATATTTGTAACTGAAATCGCATATATTGCACCAATAGTTAAAAAAGAACACGTTTCTATATGCATAATAGGCGGGTGGAAGTTATGCTCTCAACCTCACTCTTCCTTATCTAATGAAAGTAGTGTAACAAAACATCAAAACACAAAAATAAAGAAAAAACCTAGCAATATAAATCCATAACATCATTTACTTGGTCATTCATTTTCACTCGTAGTATCCAATCCATGGCAATCCACAAAGAGCACTTTTGTCATTTATCTTATGTGTGTTACAACATCATGTTTTGTGAACTAAATTCTACTGACAATTGTTCATGGTGTATTTTTGCATCAACATGCTTTTGAAGCTTTCATTTCCTAATCGCCAGCTAATACCCCAACAAAATTGCCTAGATGCTTGTCTTATTATTTTGTACATCCAAGAGGAAGCAATGTATTTGAAAAGAGAGTTGTAATTGTATCACTACCTTCTCTATGATAGATAATTATCAATAATCAAGAAAACTATAACTCCCAACTAAATAGGATGTAACTAAACAGGATATGCATTCCTAATTAAGCATTTTATTTTCATATTTAAGCTACAGGAAGATAACCAACTAACCCATAATTCACGAGTGTTGCAAAGATTAGACTTGGAAATAACTAGGCAGAGTCAAGAAATTGGGCTCAGGGAAAAACTGGGAAAAAAACAGACTGATTCCATTAAAAACCAGCAAGAAAAATGCCAGCTTTTATAAGATATTTTGCAGCACATGAGAATTTCCACGTTGCATGCAATTTTCTAATGAGATGTGCAGTTTTCTTTTTTTTTCTCAAATAGTCGCAACATTGTTATTCCACTTTATTTTTTGGGAGCTAACTTAGGGAATAAAAAAATATCGATAAATCAACCATTTTTGCAAAGATGATTTCACCATTGTTCTTAGCACCCCAATAAATGACTTGTGCCCATAATTTACACCAACCTAGATTATCAAAGTTTGTAAAATACAAAAATAAGTCGTTTTCTCATCGTGAAAAAATTCCTCTAAATCAACATTAACAAACTAGATCATCTTACCTCGATATTGTAAATTCCAATTTTCCCATTAAAAAAAAATTGATAAAATTCTCCTCACTCTCAGGAATTAAGCATTGCAATGCATAATGATGCATTAATTATGCAGGTATGGAACGTTAATAGTTATGTGTAAAAAAACCCTATAAATATAGAATATGTGGGGTAAATGTTGCAAAAACCATGAAAAAAATGGTGAATTTTTTATTTTCCAGCAAATCAACACCCAAATGAGATAGCAGCCAAAATAGTATGATGTTCTGAAAGAAATTACATTGTTTTTGAAAAAAAATGCCAACATGAAAAAAAATCTTCTTTAAACTACACAAAAAAATGATTCACTTTTATAATTGAGCTTTTTGGAAAGAAACATGTGTTCCAATATGTTGTTAGAGGGGAAACTTGGTGATTCTTCCATGGAAATTTGGAAACAACTACAATATGTTGTTTTCCATGTCCTGGTTATGTTTGTGCTCTATTTTGTTTTCGCGGATTTAGGCAACAAGGATAGGATTTGTTGTTTATAGATTTTTGCATATTTTTTGTCACACATATATAAATATAAAGCAGTGGCGTATGATAGATACTAAAATCAATACACATCTCTGAAGGATCTAGCAACGAAATAATATTTTTTCTGTTTGCTTTAGTTTTTTTTATTTGCAGTGGAGGCAGCAGAAAATAATGTGGAAGGAGATATTGAACTGTACATGAAAGGTAGCAGTATGGAGGGAAGCAAAAAGAAACCATCACCAATCATGTTAAAGGTTTGTCTTGTTGGCATTCCCTTTTATTTTAAAAGATATTTGATTCCGTCATGATAGCATCAATATTTTTTTATGTTTTTTTCACTTTGATTTCAAGCATTTGTTTTGACTTGGGATTTGAATTTTGGATTTATGATGGTATAATTTGACCTTTTTTTTATGCTTACAGTTTGTAGACATGAAATACAATGTGGCTCTAGCTGAGTCAATGTCCTGTAAGGATAATATGTGGGGAAGAAACAAGGAAATCTTGTTAGAGATAGATTTTGCATGGTATCAGTGGTTTCACTAGCCCCGGGGAGTTTTTGGCCATGATGGGTCCTTGGACAAGGAGATGTAGTGTGTGTCCTTGGTTCTCTGGATGGCCCCTCCTATTTTAGATAATAACTGGAATTGCTTGATAATGCAATTGATGAGATTCAAGTGGTGCAACTTTTGTTATTGTGGATAAAACTCAGAACCCTAGGGCCAACAATACAGCTCATCTTTTCTATGAGAATGGAGGTGAAATGGATCCTTACTACAAGAATCAATGAATAAGAGTTCCATGAGATTAAGTGTTGATGTGATTGTCTTGAGTTGTTTTTCTCGTGGCATCCTTGGCACAGAGAGCATTAAGATCCCTTCTTAGACATTTTTGCAGAATATGCAGTAAAAGGTAAGATTGTTGTAGCATTGTTTCAAACTTTTTATGATGGCGCAAACCAAATCAGAACTGGGCTAGAAATGATCAAAAGTGAAACCCAGCTCTGAAATATAATGCCTCAGGAAGTGGATATGATTTGCAGAACAGTAAAGGATATGTATATGTGTGTAGTTGTGAATTAGAGTTCTAGTGGGGCTAACCTAAAATATGAGCTTGGATTCACTTTCCCAAATTGCATATTGATTGGCTTCCATTGTATCTCAATATTGGCGCCAACAAAGTTGTAGCTTATTACAATGTTTTGTCACAATATTTTAATAGTTATATATATATATATATATATATATATATAATTGTTCAAATATGCATGTCACGTGAGGATTGTAAGCCTTCGCATGTAAGAATAGTTAAGAGGTGAGAAATAACAGTGAAATAATTGAGAATCGAATCAAATACAACAAAGGAACATGTAACAACACTATAATGAACATGTAACAATACTATAATGAACTTGGAAAGAGTATTTGAGTGAAATGAATCTACAACAAGTTAGAGAGAAACAAATATAACAGGCAAAACTTTGAAGACGTGATGCATATATTCCTTTATATTTAATAATGAACCTTCAATTTCTATATCATAAAGACAATACATAAGATATTCTAAAGGCTTAACAATAACAGTAGCCATGATAAAATTGAAATAAGTTATGACTTGATATTCAGATTAACGAAAGGAAGCATTATCCATTTATAAGATGAAAAATCTTATAAAAGTGGTTGCTTCAGTTCCTAATATATTTGTTTGATGTGTAGTGAAAGAGAGGAAGAGGTGCAAACAAAATTTCATCAATGTTGGTGATGGAACAAGTGCAAACAAAAGTGGAATATTTTTCGTCCACTATTATAAAAAGGAATTGATGGAACAATGGTATTGGACAAGCAACTATTCATATATACAGTGTGAGCAATAACAATGGGAACACCAACTTGTATCTACAACAATACCAAGATGATAATTGTGGGACTTCCAATCCATCTGAAACATTCTTACACTATCTCTTTCATGAATATGTATGAGGCATTGCAAGAAGGCCTTTAGATTACTAAGAAGGTCAATAGTTGGTTGTAGATGATGGAGAAGGAAGACCGGGCGCGAAAGGTGTCTTTCCTTTATGTCAAGAAGAGAAAGTTTTTGGGCACGTATCTCTTTACAGTATCCATATAGTAGGGACAGGTACTCGCTATCCATATTGATGGTCTGAAGAAGGGGAAAAACAAGATTTGTTGAATTAGTTGAATGCCATAAGTGGAAATCATAATTTTCTTAGTATAAGTAAAGGAAAGTGTAAAACATTGATGAAATGAAAAAAGTACTACAAGGATAGCAACTTGTGGAGGAGGAATATTTTATTTATTTGAGAAATGAAAAACATATTGAAATTTCAAGTGATATTTGTAGCAAATATTGGTAAGAGAAAGAAAGTATATTGAAATTGAGTCGAAACTATACTTACTGAAAGTGAATTAGAAGGGACTAGATGCAACAATCACATTGTATTTGGATGTAAATACATTGATGTTAACATGAACTCCTTGTGTTGCCTATGTTTAACGTAAGCATTTCCTTGCATGCAGGAGTAGTGGCTGAAGGGAAATGGTGGAGAGATGCGAAGGTCACCCAAGGTTCTAACTATTGAGATGGAAGTGAATGCTAAGCCTTGTCGGTCTGTGTTTCCAATGTCCATTATCACCTTTTGAAATGATATTCCTTTTGATTTATGTATTTCCAAGCCCCATGCCATTTGAAGGGGAATTTTCCTACGAGACCCTCGTGTTATTGGGGAAAGTGGAACATAAGATGGGTTGAAGGCATCCCATGGTGGCCCTTTGTATTGGAAGAAATCAACAACATCAAAGGATGGAAACTCAGGGGGTTTTGATCCAGGTGCATAGAAAATGGAAAATAATTTTCCAAGTGCTCCACTGAAGAGACTTGCTTCAGCCCACAAGTTGCATGTGAGGAAAACTTGTTGTTCATTGAAAATAATAAATTTTGCATCCAACTATTCATCTTCTTCGTGTGTACCAACAGGATGGTGGTTCCTTTTCTCTATGTATCGTTGTGCAATTAGCATGTTCAATTTTTTGAGCATCTGTTTGTTATGAAATGTGACAAATAGGATGTTAGGATATAGGTGCATTGCATTGTCTAAATCATGTTGTTCATCGATTGAAAAAAAGGGATTTTTCCTTGACATGCGAAGGTTCCAGTTCTCCATAGTAAGTGTTGTAATCGTGAGATTTGCGAGCAATTGGTGAAATGCAACTTGAGCAAGCTCGGTCCCATGTTGACGAAAGATGGTAGATAGTGTGATTATTGTGTCAAAACTGTGCCAAAGGGCATTTTTGTGTGAATATTCGACATACATGGGGATTTCCTTTACAGGAGTTAGTTGGCCAAGATCACCATCAAGTATGATGGACCAATTGCCGAAAGGCACATTCTGATAAAAAGCGAATACCTCCCTTAAGCGATCGTCTATGAGTGAAATAATTTTATGCCCAATAAAGCTCATCTCATCAATTAAAATGCATTTGGCATGACAGATTTTCTCTTGAAAATGTAGAATCGGTTGGCCCTTAAGAGGATGCATTGAAAATAAAGGAATGCGGAGGGAAGAATGGATTGCAAGCGCCTTTATCTTAAATGTTGCAACACATGTTAGAGCGAGTAGGAGTAATGGGCTTGAATTGGGAGTAGATGTTGGAAATATTTTCATTGATGGCAAAGGAGCTGAATGGATCAGCACTAGAATTATCATTAAGGCAAAGGAGCAAAGAAGAAGCAGCAATAAGGAAAAGGAGCAGAGAAGAAGCAACAATAAGGCAAAGGAGCAGCATTAGAAGTATAACCTAAAGCAAAGAGAAGCAGCAAAGAGGCATAGAGAATCTTTAGCATTATTACTAAGGCAAAGGATCAGCAAAAGAGCAAAGGCATTCACGGAGCAAACACATCAAAGGCAACAATTTTTGGTCAAGTCGTGAACGAGTGGGCAGAGTCGTGAACGTGCCTAAGTAAAGTAATAAATGCGTGCAACAATAAAGAACATTCGTAACGATTTGGCGCGTGCAACAATGAAGAACAGTCATGAACATATTAGGTGAAGTTGTGAATGCTAAGCAGGTCAATTCATGAATGTGGGCAGAGTCGTGAATGAGTCAGGTGTTCTACGTACAACAAGAAAGAAACGAATGGGTGCAACCAAAGAAGAAAACTAGGCAAACTAAAGTGAAGATACAGCGTGGACCGTTAGATCTGGGCTTTGATCAATGGTGGATATTAAGTCGCAATCCCACGGTATTTCACACATCAGCAAGTTTTGATGTTATCGTTAAATAATTTCACGGTACGTAATCTAGTTTTTGATGCGATGTGATCGCATATCGCAAATCGCAGCAGGAGGAGTATCATAAAACAACAGAAACAAATAAAATATGAAATGTGAAGTGTGGGCGATGACATGGAAAGATGACGTGGCAGTGAGTGGATATGACGTGGAAGTGACGTGGCAAGTTGATGTGGCCATGATGTGGTAGTGACGTGGCAAGGTGACGTGGCACGATGATGTGGAGATGACATGGACTTGGCCCGCATACTACACATCGCAATAGGTTATTCTTATGTTTATATGTTAAGACTTCGCATGTTATATTTTTTAAGGTGATTCTTAGGTGATTCATTTTGATTTGCGAAATTATAGAATCGCAAGTATTGTGAAATCTATAAATTGGTAAAGTTGCGAAGTGCGATAAAGAGGCCCGAATTTGATGTAGTTTCAAAGGTGAAATCCAAAGGATTTCAAATCCGTATGTAAATATTTTCTTGCGTCGGAGGAGGAAAAGGAGATTGTAACGTAAAATATATGGAACGTCGAAGTGCGAAGTGCGATTTGTGAAGCAGACGTGATGCGGTTCAAAGGTAAATATTAATATATTTCAGGTCCAATTTTTAATGTGTTTGCAATGATTTTATGAAGAAAACCATGGAATTGGAGGTGGAATCGGGTAACAAAGGAAAAGGCTGAACACAACAAGAAAAGGCTTGGGTAAGTAAAAGGACCTGACCCCGTGCAGAACAGTGTTGTACATGGTTTCGAAAGTAAGTTAAAAGGAAAGGTTAAACACAAGAGGAAAGGCTTTGGGAAAGTGACCCGACACTCATGCAGAGGTGTTATGTGACTGCGGCTATTTTATAACAAAGTCTAAATATGGGTAGAAGGAGACTCAGGTAAGTAACCTGACACAGAGAAAAGGAGCAGAGAAGAGCATAGAATGTTGCAGGTAAGATATGCAATAGGCAGAGGCAGTGTAAAACATAAAGGGATGGGTCAAGTCGGGCTAAGAAAGTAATGTTGCATCATAGTTGGAAATATAACAGCGGCAGAGAAGAAAAAATGAACAGAAAAGCTAGAAGCTGAAAGGGCTGAAATGAAATATTGTTGTAACTGTAATTGTAAATTCATTAATTATTTTATATTGGTTGTGATGCAAAGGCAAGTATCCAAGGAAAAACAAAAGTCCAATTTAATACTAAAACGAGTGTATATAGTGTCGTAACATCCTAAATATGTTGAGTGAGGAAATGAGTGGGTGGAAGGCAAAGAGTCATGCTTATTCACTTCATAATCCCAAATATAATGAAAACAACCATGAAGTGATCTCTATAAATGATGTTATTGTAATGTGCATAGAGAGGTTAGAGAGTGGAAGAATGAGAGAGAGCAAATAGAGAAGCTTTGTACATCCAGAGCTAATATGAAGCAAATTTGTAGGCTAGAAGGGCATCAGTGAAGAAGGAGAAAACCATAGCTGATATCCAGGTAAATCAGCATATGATTTTGTTGTAGTGTGAGGGAGTTGGTGTTTCCATATCAAGTTGCATCTTAATAGATGTTCAGTTGTAGATGGTTGAGGTAGGAGCCTCCTGTGTGTTGTAGCCTACAGAAAATAGATGGGAGTTGGAGCTTCCTTGCAAGTTGTAGCTTGAAGAATTTAAGGTAGCAACCTCTTGTAGGTTGGAGCCTACATAAAATCAATGGTAAGAGGGAGTTGGAGCTTGCCTTTGCATCACAACAATAATAATATGTGGTTTTCTCCCTTGTGGGTTTCCACTTATATCTGTTGTATATGTGCATGATGATTATGTGTTGATGTATTGTATTTAATCTACTTAACACTTGTTGCTCACATATTAATAATTATTTTTAATTATATATTAAGTTTATTATGAAATGGAGGTGTAAATAATTTTAAAGAAAAGTTGTAAAATTCCATGAATGTACTAAATTGATTCACCCACCCCCCCCCCCCCCTCTTAGTTTAACTAAGGGTTCATCAATTGGTATCAGATCAGGTTCCTTTAGAAACAGTTTAACAACTGGAAGGAGGTCCTAGGTCCCCAAAATGGCAAGCCTAGAAGGATGCTCAACAAATAAAGCCTCATTGTTTACTAGCACAAACTATGCTTTCTGGAAAATAAGAATGAGGACATACTTAATGTCTCTAGGAATAGAAGTTTGGGCTGTTGTGGAAGAAAAATATGCACCAAAGGATACAGACACTAAGGAAGAAGCCAAACACAATTTCAGAGCTAATGCAAAAGTAATGAATTCTCTGTTAAGTGGTCTAAGTGAGTCATAATTTATCAAAGTAATGCACAGTAAGACTGCCAAAGATATCTGGGATACTTTAGGAAACATTCACAAGGGAGATACAAAGGTGAAGATGGCCAAACTACAAGCACATAGAACTTTGTTTGAAAACTTAAAAATGAATGAAGATGAAGATATAGCTGCATTATTTTTAAGAGTTGCAAAATTTGTGAATATCATGATATGCCTAGGAGAAAAAATTAAAGAAAGTGTTGTAGTCTAGAAAATATTGAGATCTCTACCATCCAGGTTTAATCCTAAGGTTTCTGCCATAGAAGAAACAAAAAACTGGGAAACCTTAACCAGAAACCAATTATTTGGGAACTTAATAGCATATGAGATGAGACTTCCTAAAGGGAAGTCAAACATGAGGGAGGTTGCCTTTAAGGCAAACAAGTGCATAGAAGAAAAGGAAGGTACATGCTCATGCTCTGATGAAGAAGAAGCCAAATTTGTCAAAATATTGGATAGAGGCATAGGTAAGTACAAAGGTAAACTTCCATTTAAGTGCTTTAATTGTGGAAGAGTAGGGCATTATGCTTCAAAATGTCCTCATAAGAAAATAGAGAATCAATCAAAAGGAAAGGAGAAAAGCAACTTCAGCAATAGGCAAAAAGGGAGCAGATTTAATAGAAGAACATCCTATTCTCAACAAGACACCAGTGAATCTGAGAACTCAAATGAATCCCCCAATGAAGAAGGAACATCAGAATTCATTTTGATGACTAAGGAAGAGCTTGAGGAAGATCTCCTGGAATTTGAAGAAGAAGGTGAGGTAGATATTGAGGGGGAGTTGGCGAGTGCCCTAAAGGACATAGATAGACTCAAGCTCAAGACTAGAAAACAAAAGGAAATCCTTCTTAAACATGTAAAGGAAGAACCAAACTCCGAATATTTTATCAAGTTGAAAATTGAATTATAATAAGCAAGGAAAGTAGAAGACATTATGTTGCAACCAATAAGAGAGAAAAGTCAGGAATGCGGAAGATTGAAAGAAAAGGTGTTGATTCTGAGGAAGAAACTGGAAAAAGCTCAAATTGATTTAACAAAGAACGTTTAGTAGTTAAAAGTTGTTGAAAAATTGGACCGGATATTAAATGCAGAAATATCTCCTCTTGTAAAGACTAGGATAGGATATGAAGGAGAATCCAGCAAGTCGAAGGCAGAGGGTAAGAAAGCTATTACATTTTTGAAAGTTGTCCTAAAAGAAAATGGCAACTCCCATCCATCTGAGAACAAAAATGTGGGAAACCCTCCAAATCCTCATGAATTGCAGCAAAAACCCACCACTAGGAAAGCCCTGGAAACAAGAGGAGTAAATAGCCAAACAACATTCCAGCTCAGATCAAATGGCTTCCAAAGAAAGAATTTTCACATGACCAGATGGCTATATCCCAAAACAACTTTGTCTGCCAGAGATAGATACTATTTCCATGGGTATTGTTTTTGTTGTAAAAGGTTTCGTCATAAAGCCACGGAGTGCAGAGCGTATATACAGAGACTGGAGTATGGAAACTCAAGGGGAATTAAGAACAATGGTGGATTCACTCGTTTACATAATCCATTTAGAAATACAATCAAATGTTTTTTTTTTCCATAAAAATGGGCACAAGTCTCACAAATGTCCTCTCAAATACTTTGATCCATATCCTCGGGAAATTTATCAAACAAATAGCTGCATGCAATGGAAAAGGAAGCTAAATAAGTGTGATATGGTTCTAATTGCTCAAGATCAAAATAGTCAATGGTATGTGGACAGTGGGTTCTCAAAACATATGACTAGAGACCAAAGAAAGTTTGTAACTTTTGATGAAAAAATCTGGGAATGTAACATTCGGTAATGATAGAGCGGGGAAAATCAGGGGAAAAGGCACAGTTAGCCTGAATAATGGAAGAGGAGAGGCTCATGATGCATTGTTTGTGGATGGTTTGAAAGCTAATCTGCTAAGTGTTTGTCAAATTTGTGATAAAGATTGCGAGGTCCTTTTCAGAGCCTAAGATTGTGAAGTAAGGTCAATCACCACAGGAAAGACCTTGATCAAAGGTGTTCGAACAAAGAGTAATGTTTATATAGTAGAAGAAGTGAAATAAGCATTCCACATCAGCAAACTTGACGAATCTTGGTTATGGCATAGAATATTGTGGCATCTAAATTTTGACCACATCATCAAACTAAGAAAAAAGAAAGTTGTCAGAGATTTTCCTGCAATAAATAAGTCACCCCATATGTAAGTACTGCCAACTGGCCAAACAAACTCACACATCATTCAAAGCTAAAACCAAATTATCTACAAGTAAGCCTCTTCAGCTTGTACACATGGACCTGTGCAGACCTTCAAGAACAAATGCACCAGGTGTAGAATCATATTTCATGTTGATAATTGATGATTTTTACAGATTGATGTGGGTGGCATTTCTTAGATATAAATCTGAAGAATTTGAGAAATTTAAGATATTCAAGGCACTAGCATAAAATAAAACTGGATGTAAATTAAAATGCATCAGATCATATAGAGGAGGTGAATTCACAAATGATGATTTTGCAGACCTGTGCAATGAATGTGGGATAAAGAAACAGTTTACAGTTGCAGGTACACCTCAATAGAATGGAGTGGCAGAGAGGAAAAACAGGTCGGTATAACAGATTTCCAGAGCCATGATGCAGGAAAGAAACATTCCCCAAACCTACTAGGCAGAAGAAGTACACACAGTTGTTCATATTCTCAAAAAATCTCATCTCAGACCAAATTGTGACAAGACTCCATATGAATTGTAGCATGGGAAACTGACATTAATCAAGCACTTTAGAATCTTTGGTAGCAAATGTTTCATAAAGAATAACGATGAAAAATTGGGGAAGTATGATGCAAGAGTTGATGAAGGAATACTTTTGGGATGTGCATCTAAGAGTAAGGGATACAAGTGCTACAATAAAATACTGCATAAAATTGTGGAAATCATTGATGTGATATTCGATGAAAATCTACCAGATAGAACTAGAAGCATAAACTGTGTCAATCCTCCAGATGATCATGAAGATGAGAATCAAGAAAATAAAGAACAGAGTAATACAACAGAAGATACATAAATAAACTCAAAAGGACCCTCAAGACACACTCAGAAGAAACATCCAGAAGATCAAATAATTGGAGACAAGAGTGCAGGAGTCCATATTAGAAGACATCTAGTTGAACAGACCGAGGAAGCGTATGTAGCCATGTTGTCACAGATAGAACCGAAGAATTTCGATGAAGTTGTTAGCCACCTATAAAATTTTGGCAAAGCAAACAGGTGGCTAAATATGTTCCTGAGTCTTCAAGAGAAACATTTCCTTTGTAAATCTATCATTCTTGAAGCCTCCATGTGTCTTCTATCCTTTAAAGAATCTTCACTGTTGTTTCCATTAAAGAGCCCTACTGTTTGGTGAAAGAAACTGCTTTCAAAAGGCCTCCTTTCTCTACATTCCACTCCCACAAAATCCCTCATGTTTCATCCTCATTCCCCTCATAAAATCCCTAAAATTGCCTTCATTTGGCTTTCTGAACCTCTCAAAACCCCTTTTAAACCTTTTATTTCCCTTTTATTTGGTTTAAAAATGCCTCCATTTACCTACCGAAACCCTCTTTTTCGCTTAAAAACACTATTTCTGGCCTAAAAATCCATTTTCTGCACTATAAGGTTCCTAAGCCCCTAAGGGGTTAATTCATTTGGCCCCTTTCCTCATGTGACCTACAACCCCGCAATCGGGTGCTGAAGTCCTAAAACCCATCTCCAAACCCCGTCATAACCCTTTTTCCTTTGTTATTTCATTACCCCGACGTTTCAGTTTTAAATTAATCTGGATCGTCGATCTGTATGGATCAACGGCCATCGGGTTATTCATTCTCCGCCCATAACTCTTTGCCATTGCCCCTCCGATTGAGTCTCGACCGTCGATCTTACTCCCAGATCTAATGGACAGCGCTCCGTCGCATCGCGCAAATCTCAAGTTCCATCCCCTTTTCTCATCTGATTTGCGGTCCCCAATTCAAATCTAACCGTCCATTCATAAGATCAGACGATCGGAGTTAAACCCGATGGCCCGACCTCTGTCCGCTCCACGACAAAACATCCTGACGTCAACGTGGACCCCGCTTACCCCTTACCCGTGCAACTTCTCCCATCGCAATATTTCCACACCGTCGGATCTGGGCCCTCCGATCCGACGTCTGATATCGCGTTTCGCAAAAGTTCCCGCCCGAACATTAACACCAAAATATTTTCCGAAACCAACGGTATTCAAAAGGACACGCGTCAAGAGATGTGTCGTATCGCATTTTTTTGCACGATACCATTTACCACCATTTTATTTTGCGAAAACCACCAATGGTTTTCCGCCTCACCACTATTCTCCTCCGCAATGCCTTTTCAATTTTAAATCCTAGCCGTTGATTACTCTAATCTAACGACCCTGATCTAACCTCACCTCCTCCCATTTTCATCCATCTAACCTTCTAAGCAACTTCATGGACGGATCCCAGCCATAGATCACCGATTGATTAATCTAAATCAACGGTTCCATTTTAACCTCGCTCCCAACCCTCCAAAGCCAATTCTGAGCCTATTTTCACCAGATTTTCTTAACTTTTGTTCGTTTTTGCAGGATTATAAAGGTTTTTTCCCACTGTTTTAAAATAGCACGAAGGCCAGGAATGACAATTCCAAGTCTTCAGTACAGAAAGGGATCCAAGGAGTTCTTCATTGAATCAAATACCTCCACCTGTGTAAACCTTCTGCACGCCTGCAAAACAACAAAAACGCAGTGAACATCAACTAAACAAAGAGTATCAGTGTCAAAAGTGAAGATCAGAGCGAAAGTGAAGAATAAAGGTTTTTAAAGCAGATTTTAAAGGGATTAAAGCGCAAACTCAGGAATCAAAGGCATAATCCACAGATAAAGACAGTGTTAAAGGATGAAGACCCACAGAGATGAAGATCAAGGCTTAATGAAGCCTAAAGCGCAATCAGAGCCAGATCAGTGAAACATAAAGGAAAGATCAGCAGAGAAGCCTCTACACGCCAAATCAGAGAGGCCAGTTACTTTCCATCAACCCATACTGCCACCTGCAGTCCTATTTTCATTAACACAAGGCACAGTTAAGGTAGTCAGAGATATTATTGACATATACGCAGCTCAGAAGTAAATTTCCAGCCTACCAGAGCTTCCGAAAGTCAAACAAAAATAGCCAGAGTGCACATACGAGCAAAGGCCCATTTAATGAAGTATGGAGCATGTCGTTTATTCTCCATCAAGCCTCCCAGAGGCAGAAGCACTAAATTCTTCATTTAATTGCGCCAACAGTCTCTTTAGTTACTTCACCTCCTCATTCACCTATAAGAACTCCTATAAATTACATTGAAAAATTTGTTGGTTGATGGGATTTTATCGACTGTTTGAACTGTTATTGAGGGGAGGTAGTTGAGTAGTTTGTAATATAGTAGGCTGGGAAGAGAAGTCTGGATTGTAAAGAGCCACTGGACTCAAAGTATGTGACTGGTTTTGCACATCAATTGAACAAGCAGATTCCCAAGATCCTGGTCTATATTATTGGTGATGTTTTCCTTACTGCAATTGTCTCCTTTCATGTTTTTCATACTGTCCACTATTCTCTGATAAAGAACAGCAAGCATAGATTAGGACATACTGTTGGAAGTACCCTAAATCTCACTGTTAAATCTTTATCTATATGTTTTCCTCTGATTGTGTATTTAAGGATAATTCTAGAGAGTATAACCAGTCAAGAAGAGGTGGTAAGCCCATGCCTTGCTGAATACAACTTGAAACATTGTTCTTAAAAGATATTTTCATTTCATACTAAGTAAATATTGAAACTAGGGAAGTCTATGGTTAGCCATGTCCTCTATTTTCTTCTCCAACGGTTTGTCTTGAAAGTTTCCCTATGAGTTAGTGTCAAAATCAGTGAGGGTTAAAAGTCTTTCTCTGATCTTAGGCCTTACTCTGTGTTTAATCTTAAATTTTTTCTACCTTCTGCAAGTGGTTATGAGGATTGTTGGACTATCTTCCTTAAGAGTATGCTGAAAGCAGGTTAGGTTAAAAGTCCTTCCTTCATCTTAAGCTACCATTTGTGTCTTTATTGAGAGTTTCCTTTGAAGCATGTCAAAAGCAGGATAGGTTCAAAGTCCTTACCTGATCTTAGGCTGCACTCTGTTTTCTTTCTTTCACCCCACTTCTTAATGTTCCATCTCACCATCTATCTAAAAATATCCTTTGGTATAGATGACTAGCCCTATGGAAACCCTCGGATAGTTGTTATGCAAGTAATCCCCTTTTATGACTCCATATCCCAATGGATTGATACTTCTCTTGACCTATCTTCCCATGCTGAAACATCCTACTACTTTGTTCCTTCTTTTCTTCCATAACCTTCTCAGTTAATGATCTCGAACTAAACAAAAAAAACCAAAAACTCTTGTGCTTCATACCTAGCCTAATACCATAAACTGACCTTAAAGATATATCATTCTTTGCATTTATATAGAAATCCCTCTCTGGATCCAGGAGGGCTAGATCCTAGGATCCCAAAGTGGTTTGATGTTGTCTTGTCTTTTGGTTTTGCAAATCTGACCAAAACACAGGAACCACAATAGAAGCCAGCAAAGACAAAAATTAGATAAATGTTATGAACGAAGAATTAGACCAGATTGAGAAGAAAAAAACCTGGGAGTTAATACCAAGACCTGTTGGGAAAAATTTCATTGGCACAAAGTGGATATTCAAGAATAAGATGAATGAACAAGGTCAGGTAATCATAAATAAAGCCAGACTTGTATGTAAGGGATACTCTCAAATCGAAGGACTCCACTATGATGAAACTTTTGCCCCTGTAGCAATAATGGAAGCAATTAGAATATTTATGGATTTCACATGCTATCATGATTTCAAGGTATATCAAATGGATGTGAAGAATGCCTTCTTAAACGATCTGGAGGAAGAATTCTACATGGAACAACCTGAAGGATTTTCCTTAGCAGATAAACACGACTATGTGTGCAGATTAAACAAATCCCTATATGGTCTCAAACAAACACCATGTGCATGGTATTCTAGGCTGGACAAGTACTTTCAAAAACAAGGTTTCAAGAAGGGAGGAGTACACAACAATCTGTATATAAAGGCTGATGAAAATGAACTCTTAATTGTAGTAGTATATGTGGATGACATCATGTTTGGTAGCAACATGGATGAGTTAGCAAAAGGATTTGCAGAAGATATGAAGTCGAAACTTGAGATGTCTATGATTAGAGAGCTTACCTTCTACCTAGGACTTCAAATTCTACAAAATAACAAAGGCATATTCATTTCACAAGAAAAATACTTAAGAGACATGTTTAAAATATTCCAAATGGAAGAATGCAAACTTTTGTCAACTCCCATGATCATTGGATGCAATTTATGTGTTGATGATGGATCTGTAGATGTAGATCAAAGACTTTACAGATCTATGATAAGAACTCTGCTATACCTAACAGCCTCCAGACTAGACATTATGTTGGCAGTAGGACTTGTGGAAAGATATCAAGCAGCACCAAAACAAAATCACTTGCTAGCAATCAAGAGGATATTTAGATACCTGCAAGGAACTGCATATTATGGCCTATGGTATCCGAAAGGCAAATATTTCACATTGACAGCATATACAGATGCAGATTGGGCCAGCTGTGTGGATGACAGGAAAATCACAAGTGGAGGTGCATTCTATTTGGGAGAAAGTCTAGTGGCATGGTTAAGAAAGAAGCAAACATTTGTCTCTCTATCTACAGTAGAAGCGGAATACATAGCAGCAGCAGCTTGTTGCACACAAGTGATGTGGATGAAACAAACTCTTCAAGACATGAAGGTAAGCATCACTGAACCTATTTCTATCAAATGTGACAATACAAGTGCAATAAGTATATCAAAAAATCCAGTACTTCATTCGAAAACCAAGCACATCCCAATAAAGTACCACTTCCTCAAAGAACAAGTAGCAAAGAAAATAGTAAAGATGGAATATGTACCAACAAAGGAAATAACAATAGACATATTCACAAAACCTCTTGCTAGAGAACCATTCGAATATCTAAGAGACAAACTAGGAGTAGTGTCTGCAGATGATACTCTTTGATATGATCATAAAACAAAAACAATATATATATATATATGATGAAAATGCACCAACAAAGGCTACAATATCAGGAACAGAAACAGTGCAGTAGATAAGTCAATATCAGACAAGAAGCATCATTCCAGGGGGAGAGCAGCCCATAAAATTTGTCACAAAAGAGCTAGAGCTATGGAGCTGGTAAAGATCTACATAGGATTATTACATTGTATGTCTCTCTGCAAGTGTTAATAATGAATCAAAATGTTCTTAAGAAGGGTGAATAAGATAAATGGTTATCATCATTATATCATTACATCATTCATCAATTGGTATTTGGAGCAAGTAGCCTGCTTATCAGTAGAATACCAAGTATTATTGGTGGTGCAGTCATATGGTACAGGTCCTCAGGATCAGAGTATTATGGCAGAATTACATCAAGTGATTGTATCTTCAGAATTCTAGCACATATCATCACTATCAAGCAGTAAGGGACAAAAGTACAGAACATTATATGGTGACATGCCTTCCATTCATGCAATCTCAATGAGTTTCAAAATGTTCTGCCAACAACTCTTATACACCAGTCTGGAGCAGCAAGGTATAAAGACAAAAATGTAACCCTTTGCCATTGATGTCAAGGGGGAGGAAAAGCATGCAGAGGAAGAAAGTCACTTCTCAGAATGAAAGGGGGAGGAAGCATTGAAGTAAGTGTTGCCATCAGTGCCAAAGGGGGATACTTTTGGAAATATTTCCATTGATGGAAAAGGAGCATAATGGATCAGCACTAGAATTATCATTAAGGTAAAGGAGAAGAGAAGCAGCAGAAACAAGGCAAAAGAGCAGCACTAGAAGTATAACCTAAAGCAAAGAGAAGCAGCAAAGAGGCATAGAGAAGCTTTAGCGTTGTTACTAAGGAAAAGGAGTAGCAAAAGAGCAAAGGCAGTAATGGAGCAAAGGCAGCAAAGGCAGCAAGTTTTGGTCAAGTCGTGAACAAGTGGGCAGAGTCATGAACGGGCAGAGTCGTGAACATGCCTAATTAAAGTAATAAATGCGTGCAGCAATGAAGAATAGTCGTGAACATATTGGGTGAAGTCGTGAACACTAAGCAGGTCAAGTCGTGAACATGGGTAGAGTTGTGAACAAGTCAGGTGTTCTACGTACAACAAGAAATAAATGAACAGGCACAACCAAAGAAGCAAAGTCGGCAAACCGTAGTGAAGTTACAGCGTGGACCATTAGATCTGGGCTTTGATCAACGGTGGAGATTAAGTCACAATCCCATGGAATTTTTCACATCGGCAAGTTTTGATGTTATCGTTAAAGACTTTCACTGTAAGTAATTTGGTTTGTGAGGTGATGTGATCACATATCGCAAATCGCGGTGGAAGGATTATCGCAAAACAACATAAACACAAAAAATTCAAAATGAAAAGTGCAGACGATGATGTGTCAAGATGACATGGCAGTGACGTGGATATGACATGGAAATGACGTGGCAAGATGATGTGGCAATGACATGGCAGTGACGTGGCAAGGTGACATGGCATGATGACGTGGAGATGACATGAACCTGGCCCGCATACTGCACATCGCAATCGGTGATTCTTATGTTTATATGTTAAGACTTCACATGTTGTATATTTTAAGGTGCGACATGCGATAAGCAGTTCGTTGCAATTTGCAAAATCTGTAAATTGGTAAAGTTGTGAAGTGAAATAAAGAGGCCCTGATGCGATGTAGTTTCAAAGGTGAAATCCAAAGGATTTCAAATCTGTATGTAAAGCTTTTCCTGTGTTAAATCGCATCGGATGAGGAAAAGGAGATTATAACGTAAAATCTATGGAACGTCAAAGTGTGAAGTGCAATTTGTGAAGCAGACGCGATGCGGTTCATAGGTAAATATTAATATATTTCAGGTCTAAGGTTTAATGTGTTTGTGATGGTTTTATGAAGAAAACCATGGAATTAGAGGTGATTAGGGTAACAAAGGAAAAGGTTAAACACAACAAGAAAAGGCTCGGGCAAGCAAAAGGACCCGACCCCGTGCAGAAGAGTGTTGTACGTGGTTGCGACAGTAAGTTAAAAGGAAAGGTTAAACGCAAGAGGACAGGCTCTAGGAAAGTGACCTGACACTCATTCAGAGGTGTTATGTGGCTGTGTCCATTTGATAACAAAATCTGAATGTGGGCAGAAGGAGACTCAGGTAAGTAACCCGACACAGAGCAAGGGAGCAGAGAAGTGCATAGAACGTTGTAGGTAAGATATGCAATAGGAAGAGGCGATGTAAAACATAAAGGCATGGGTCAAGTCGGGCTAAGATAGTAATGTTGCAGCATAGTTGGAAATATAACAGCAGGTAGAGAAGACAAAATGAACAGAAAAGAAAGAAGCTAAAAGGGCTTAATTGAAATATTGTTGTAACTGTAATTGTAATTTCATTAATTATTTTATATTGGTTTTGATGCAAAGGAAAATCTCCAAGGCAAAGAAAAACTCCACTTTAATACTAAAACGAGCGTAGATATTGTTATAACATCCTGAATATGTTGAGTGAGGAAATGAGTGGGTGGAAGGCAAAGAGTCATGCATGTTCACTTCATATTCCCATATAGAATGCAAACAGCCATGAATTGATCTCTATAAATGATGTTATTGTAATGTGCATAGAGAGGTTAGAGAGTGGAAGAATGAGAGAGAGAAAATAGAGAAGTTGTGCACATCCAGAGCTAATATGAAGCAGATTTGAAGGTTGGAAGGGCAGTAGTAAAGAAGGAGAAAAACAAAGCTGATATCCAGGTAAATCAGCATATGATTTTATTGTAGTGTGAGGAATTTGGTGATTCCATATCAAGTTGTAGCTTGATAGATGTCTATTTGTAGCTAGTTGAGGTAGGAGCCTCCTGTGGGTTGTAGTCTGCAGAAAATAGATGGGAGTTGGAGCTTCCTTGCAAGTTGTAGCTTGCGTAATTTGAGGTAGCAACCTCTTGTAGGTTGGAGACTACAGAAAATCAGTGGTAAGAGGGAGTTGGAGATTGCCTTTGCATCACAACAATAATAAGATGTGGTTTTCTCCCTTATGGGTTTCCACTTATATCTGTTGTCTATGTGCATGATGATTATGTGTTGATGTATTTCTCACATATTAAGATTTTTTTTTAATTATATATAAAGTTTCTTATGAAATGGAGGTGTAAATAACTTTAAAGAAAAGTTTTAAAAGTACATGAATGTACTAAACTTATTCACCCCCCCCCCTCCCAGTTTAACTAAGGGTTCATCAATAGATTCGACATGGAATGTACCTTTTAGGAAATCAATTAAGTGATACTTCCCCATGCCAGTAGTAGCTTGGATGAGCATTCTAAGTGGAGGAATGGAGGAAGTGACCCTAAAGTGGGTGAGGACAATGTTGAAAGCAACTTGTTGGGTGGGTGATAGTGAGTCAAGGGATCGGGGAACTGAAGAGGGGCTACAATCGATTTAGGTTATCAGTGATTGAAGTCTATGAAACCTATGGTTGTCTCTTGCAAAGTGAAAGGGATAGTAGTATGGGACCAATTGTGGTTTGAGTCAAAGTCGCGATGGCCAAGCATGTCAAGGTCACCAATTTCCATGTTGTTTCTAGGGTGTAGTTGAGAAAGGAATTTACATTCATCCATGTCTACGAATTTAGGAGGGTGGGGCATAACATTAGTGGAAGTTTCATCAGAGCAAGGGGAAAGCGGGTCTTCATGGGAACGATGAACATGCCATGAAACATATGCATTTTTTTTTGTTCCCAATGTGAAATTATTCCTTGATCCTTGGAGTCAATGTCTGTGTGCTAAAAGGGAAGTAAAGAAGTAGTTCAATCCAACATAAATAAATGTAGCACACATCAGTAGGAGAAGGGATTGATTTATATCAAGGTAGGACATGAAAAATATTGGAAGGGTTTATGTGTTTCCATTAGTTTTCTTTTAGACAAGCATAGAAGGACTAGGAGCATGCAACTTCATGAATAATTAGTGCTTCAAGCAAATTAGGCCTACCCATGTATGCTACAATGAAGGGCGGTGTTGGGAAGGACGCACCTTGACATGAGAAACACGTCTAAAAAGAGTTTAACTAAAATTAAGGGAAACAAATGAGCAGTTATAAATTGAAAGGGGAAGTTTTTGTAGCATGTGGAATATCTCCTGTGCGTCGATGTGCCTATCGAAAACTATTTATGTTAATATTTTTTGGACAACATTAACAACAAGTGCTTCAGGGTGGAAAGCTTGCGAGACACGTGACCAAATTTGGCAATAGATTTTTTATCTTGTATTTGGTTTCACTGCATATTTCGAGATGTAGTGGAGAATATCATGGCGAGACAAAACTAGCCGACGGTCGATGCTTGATCTCCATATGGATAGCATGTAAGAGTTGTGAAAATTTATCCTTTCGTCATTACGAGAGGGGACATTTTTATTTTTTCCATTGTCATCAATCATCAAAGAAGATGTGGGATGAAAATCCCATGGAGCTCCATAGCAGAAAGCAAGAGTAGGAACTTTTTTTCGAAAACAGGAAGAGGGGTGGAATTTTGTATGGCATTGAACGCAATTAACAAGCTCCTCGTAGTCCTAAATGCGAGAGGATGAAAATATCAATTTTGATGGGAGGATTCATGGTTCATGCTCTATAGAATGATGTACATAAGGTTCACGTTGTTGAGAAGGCCGAGGATTCCAAGAAGAAATGTGTTGATCGAAATAGACCTTTTCTCTATCAATGATGGTTTGGTCATGCCAATCGAGGTTGTCCATATCAAGTGTGTTTTCCAGCCAAAGGAAACCATGTATGTGTGCATAGCCCCTATGTCTTCACTCATACCTGAAAATATGAGAAAGTAAAAATTGTGAGGCGAGTGTATATGTAGGAATAAAAACAAAGAGGAGGACGGTTAGAAAAAAACCTACACTAGAAGTATGTTGCATGGAAAAATTTTTGCAAGACATCTTCGAGGAAGAGTATGAATCAACAATGCCATGTGATATGATGTAATATGAATATTCTTGATTATATTGTGGAATCTCCATTGAGACAACTCTGATAAATCCGCCAAGGGGGGGGGGGGGGGGGACTATCAAGAATGAGCATGTGTGGGTCATGCCATTTGGTGTCATATGCACTAAGGGTGAAGAATAAAGTAGGACTACCTAATTTTGTGATCATATTAGTGATTGCACCTCTCTGTTTGTTCCAGAACGAACGTGTCCCCCCAAGGCCTGACCTGATCTGGTTAAGAAGTATAGAATCAGGCACGTCATGGAGGCGTGCACAAAGGTACGCAACGGTCATTGGAAAGCCATCCTCAAGTTGTATTTTCACGAAAATGGTAGCATTTTCTTGGCTACAATTGCACATCATAAGGTTGTACAAGTAATAATGAAATCTTGGATGTTGGCCAAAATGGTTATCATAGTAGTGCATGAGGTGAAAATCATATTCTTTCATTTCAACTTTTCTAAGGCTTGGTTGAGCAATCATGGCAACCCCTGTGGGGAAGAGTGTGGGGAAGGCCATAACGAAGAGGCCTTCGGTGGTGTATTCATTGATAGCAGAGAGGGAAATAAAGGGCCATGCAAGTGAAGTAGTGGAATCAGGATGGGAAGAGTGTATGTAGTTGTGTATTTATTCAATATCAGTATGGGAGTTTGGGAGTGCTGAAAAAAAGGGGGATATTTGTAGGTTTTTTGGGGTGAATTGTGTAGGAATTTCATCATCCAAAGAAGGAAATCCAAGTCTTGGTTCAGGAGATGAGGGGGTGATGTAGTGGAGGAGAGAAGAGATATCGGTAGGGTGATTCGGTAAAGCAGATACTGCAACTTGGTACACATGGACATCCTTGAAAGTAGGGATCATGTTCTAGTTTGTACTCCAAAGATGCAACAACACGTGTTCTGCTTACAATGAAATCATATGTTTTGTGGTCAGAGCCATATCTAGTAAAAACTACGATGTCCTATTTAGAAACCAAGCACGGGAAGTTGTTGGAAATAGCAGTTATTTCTTGGGGGAAACAAATAGTATGACCAGTGTACTTGTACTTCCCACCTCATGCATGGGTGATTTGTAATATTAGGTTAACACACACTATGAGAATTTCCTCTATTTGGGTTAAAGCAACAAGGAAAAATGGTTGGTTTCCAGGGTCCATGTTGTTTGCAAGGGAGAAGCAGTGGATGGACTTTGTAGTTGCACATCGGAAGCAACATATGTTACCATGCAAGAATCTTGTTTTCATACTTGGGTATGATTCCTTGCATATGGAGAAGACATGCAAGGGAGAAGAAGCATGGGTTGATGGTGGGGTGTGTGAGGTAGATGGGGAAGCAGTGGCAGTGAATCGAGGAAGTTGAAGGGGAGGTAGATTGGGAGTATGGAATGTTGAAGGAGATGGGTTTGCAAGCGAAGTTTGGAGATGTATGGGAAGAGCAATACTATATGGGGGTATAGTTGGAAAGGATTGGGGGTTTAACCTAGATTTTTATTTGAGATGTCTTTGTTTTTTGTAGGTTTATTTATTTTATGCATAGACGAGCCTCCTGCTAACATTTCTTGAGGGGTTTCCAAAAGAATCTATCATGTCCATCCTGATACATAGATGGGGATATGAATATTAGTGAATGCAAGATCTGAGAGAGAGTAGCATTGAGTGCTAAGAAAGAGTGCATGGAGGAGTTTCCTTTGAAAAAATAATGTTTAATGGAAGGGGAGGGAAGAAATATAAATTCAAAAGGAAAGGAAATAGGAGAAAGTGTTTTTTTTTTTCTTTTTCGTTTTGTTTGCAAATTGTGAAAGAGTGTACATACACATATTATTTGTGCAACATGAAGACATGTACAAGGAAAGAAGTATAAAGATGCAATATGCAACATAAGTAAAGATCGATTATAATATTTTTTTGTTTTTATTTTTTATTTTTTCAAATTTGGAAAGAGTGTGTTCATCCAAGACAAGAAGTATAAATATGCAAGATGCAACACAAATAAAGCTCAAATATATTTAAGGTAAATAAACAACAACCTTTTCTAACAATTCAGTGTTTGTTTTTAATTGCACAACGCATACTTTAAAAAGATGCAAATCTATTACCTTGTTTAGAAGGAAGAACAAAAGAGCATATATATTATATTTAAAGGTAAAATATGTAGCATTATTTAAAGGTGGAAGCCGCAACATGTAACATAGGTGTAGATACATAGAGGAGAGAAGTAGAATGATGAAGTGAACAAAAGAAGAGCATGGTAGGGGAAGAAATGAGAATGAATGGAGAAGTGTATATAATTTGTTGTCTACATTTACGTTTGACATGGGGAAAGAAGAAGGAGGTTCAAAGGCAGTGAACAACTGAAGCACTAGACATTTTCTTCATATATTCGAAGACAAGGGCACATGCAGAGCCATAGTTGATTTCCTCTGAATTGATTAGGACAAAATTCAAGAAATTGACACCATTGAAGTTATATGTTTTTACAAACATTGTGAAGAGGAAATGGCGGCATGAAACCCTTGAACGAAAATCCTGGATAGAACCAATACCAGTGGAGAGTATGAACAAGTCCTTTGTTGGGACACCCATGAGTTCAGTTGCACCATCATCAAAACTTGTGAAATTTTTAAATAGGCTTGTGTGGTCATGCATTTCAAATTTTAGCACATAGAAGTAGCCACACTTTGGGAAGTCCCCGCCACATTTTGTGTAGTGCCACATTCCATTTGAGTGGTGGAAAACTATTTTCATGCACTGAACGCTATCAGATGAAAGACGGCATGCAAGGAAGTAGAAATATTGCATGCCAATAGAGGTGGTGGTTGCATGAACATAAGGCCATGCTGATTTTTTGAGGGGATGCAATTCTATGAGGTCAGAAATTGTACGTTGTGGGTGGGCTCACTTAGAAGACCCAGAGAAATTTTTACTTAATGATGGTGAATAAATCAAGTATCATTTTTCATGAAACCATGATTGGAGCTGGTGAGTTTCTGGAATGTCGGGATTCAAGAGGAGGTTGTTGATGGAGATGATCCCTATGCGAGATGGAGGTTGTTGATGGAGATGGATCTATGCGACCCTGTTTGATTTCAAGCACGATTGATGCACCAGAACAACAGATTTCAACGAGTTCCTTTCTTGTAGTGTCGCAGTGCTCACCTCATAGGGTGATGTTGATGCTATACCCAGACATGTCCTCCAAGATGATATTCTTTCTAAGTGTTTCAGACCCATCTCTTTGATGAATGGTGGAGGTTGGAGAAGTGGAGCTCACCACCCCAATGACGTCAACAATTGAGTCGAGGTATGCATATCTGATTTCACTTATAGATTTGAAACGAAAACTGTGGAAAGGAATAGTCGTAACATCATCCAAGTAAGGTTCAACGATGGAGGCTGCAAAGAGGAAGACTTCCCATTTTCTATCGAGATGGTTGTAATTTTGTATTTGCTGGTTTGAATGTCCCATTTGAAACCATGTAAATCTGCTCAGTTTGGAAAAGGCCATGTAAGGAATCTGCTAAATCACTCAATGCAGAGAGATGGATTGAATCATTGGCACAATCAATGAGGTAAAATCAAAATACCTTTATGGATGCTCGATCATTATAGCTAAGAGTTTGAGGAGAGTGATAAAGTTTGAGCGTCTGTCAAATCAAATAATATGATAGAAATACATCAATCTGGAATCCTTAATTAAGGGGATGAAGAATCCTAGAAAGATTGTAACAAATGTTTCAACTCATCGGAAGGATCTAATCCAAGCCTTCCTTGTTATTGGAGACTGGTTGGTTGGGAGAGTGGGGAATGGTGAATAGGAAAGACTCGACTCATATCCTTGAACAAGATAAAAAAACATGATAAGACTCACAATGGAGATGATAGAGTTACTGCAGGGAGAAGGCTATTACACTCTCAAACGTGTGACAAACTAGGGTGTTGCTAGTAGATGGTAATAGGAATGGAAAAATGTACATTCATTGAGAATAAAAGGGAAGACAAGTGATCTTTGGGAATTCTATGTTAAAAGTTTCCAGTAGATCCATTTAAGACTCAAGAATGAAAATAACACTTTTGTATGGTCCAAAACAAAGTTTTGGAGGAGTATATTTCATGTTAGAGCTACAAAAAGATCTTCTATGTCAATACAAAAGAAGCAGGATGGTGATGGAAGTTGATTTGGAAGTTAAGGGCCCCAAAGATGACTCAAATATTTGTATCCCTTCTATTAAGAATAAGTCTTTGAATAGGAAATTTTTACAAAAAAGGAACATGTATGACTCAGGGATATGCATGTTATGTAGAAGGGATGATGAAATGGTTTCCCACTTGGTTATAAAATTCCCATGTGATTAATAGGTTTGGTCAGAAGCTGATCAATTTACATGTTTCAAAATGTGGTATCATAACTAAAGGAATTTGGGGCTCTTCCATTTCTCACGACATGGGGTATCTAATTAGCATAAATTCTATGATTTTTGAAGAGAAATGTATTATGTCATTCCAAATTATATCACAAGCGAGATAAATTTCTAAAAAACCTATACAGATAAAGAACTTGGAGATCAAAATATCTAAAGTCTATTGATTTTTTTATGGACCTAGTCAGGGTTTTTCAAATATAAGTCGTGTCTGGGCATCATTTCTTGTCTGACATTCATTTCCTAAATTACAAAGCTAACACTTAAGTTCCTTTTAGAGAGTTCCCTGGACAATAAGGCTAAAAAAATGTAGGTATTTGGTGATTCCATTTTAGTAATTATCAGGATGATTGGGCTCAACCAATTATTAAACAGATATCTCATTCCTATTGGTGATCAACTAAATATGGTGGACAATGCTTTCGGAGGAAATTTCATTCACTCATATTTTCCAGGAGCTAAATATAAGTCAGGATTAGGGTACATTCATTCATGGTAAATAACAATTCACACAAACAAACTAGGGAAATCAATTCAACATTAGAGACATGCCTAGACATATCAAGGTGGGGCATATGCCCAACTCAAAAATCATGTTACATGTTGTGGAGAATGAGATCATCAGATAATCTATTTTCCATCACAACACATAAGGCAATCGTTTCTTATAAGCACAACAATTGGTACACCCATCCATATTTTTAAAGCCCTGTTACACCCATCCATATTTTTAAATACCTATATATTGTAACTACCATATAGAAAATAATTTCATACGGAATCCTTGAATTAGAGATAATGATGAGATTACTAATCACTTGAATCATTTCAAGGGGTGTTTGTGTTCTCATGGGGATTCCTAATTAGGTGACTAATATGATTGATTTCATTATTCAATTTATTTTGTGGGCAAAGATATGGATGAGATATCATAACAAGGTTGATCATATATGATCAAAATATTAGCACAAATTACTACTTTAGATGCACCCATGATTTTGCAAGGTTTGGATCATGGTCTCTCTTGAAATAGGGGTAGCACTCAAGAATTTAAATTCAAAATTTTTTATAGACAACAACCTTATTTATTTAGAAAGTAGATGTTTCAAAGTAGCCAAGATGTCTCTTTATCATAAGAACTAGATCAAACAGGGAACCAAAAATTCTTTCAGAATTCCATTTGTTAAATTTCCAAATGTTTACATCTCATTCTTTTAAAATCCCATTCAAAATCTCATTCGATGCAAAATGTGTATAGCTTTAATTTAAAATGTGTATGGCTCAGGTTGAATGTGTATGGCTCAAGTCTAGCTTCATATTATATGTGATTCATTTAAGGAGTATAAATCCAACCCAACCACAATCATCCAACCATGAAAAATCAATGACACAATATGAATATCTTTCTATTATTATATGTACCCTTATTGTTGAATGTATTTCTCTCAACAGTAGATGTAATAACAATAATATTGTTTTAAAGTTTTTTTTATTGTACATAGAGGATTATGGCCAATAAAAAATAGTTAAAGTGGAATTCATTCAAGAGTATTAATCTAACACAACCACAATTAGGCAAGCATGAAAACTCAATGACACAATATGAATCTCTTTCTATTATTATCTGAATACTTATTTGTTGAATGCACTGCTCTCAACATATCTAAACAGTAGATGTAATAACACCAATATTTCTTTGATTTTTTTTCTACATAGAGGATTATGGCTAATAAAAAGCAGCTAAAGTGGCAAAAGATATGCCTTTGAACTGATAAATACATCATGTGCTGGGAAATACATCCACAGTGAAGAATACTACTTCCAACGAGTCACTAAAAGTTCAGAATTTAATAGTTGTGGAGGAAGACATTGAACCAAAAAACTAGAAAGCAAGAATGGATAAAAAAAAAAATATAAATTTCCAACAGCAGAAGAAGAATAAAGAGAGAGAGGTAGGGTAAACATACTAGTATACCAGTGTCGACTTACAATATTGTTGCGTACAATGCTACTTTAATATGTATGATATTAATGGGCCAAATAAAATTCCATGTATTTTAAGTAGCTTACTGTGCGCTCCTGCAAGTTCTATGCTTGTTCTAGTGATAGGATTTAAAATTTAAATTCATCTCTTGAACAACGGTTTAAATTGACAGCGAGTTTTTGAACAATGATTAATGTTAAACACACACATGGTGTATGAGCAAGATAAACACGCACACACAAGAGACTCAACACACAATAAAATATAAGCGTGGGGCTTTCTTATTTTTCCATTATACATGATGTACATTTATAATACAATGGTGTGACTCTTGGTTTCACATTCCAAGGTCACTTGGACTTCATTGTGACTTTTTGCATTCCACACCTACCCATGTAGGATTAGGTGTTCCAACATCCCCCTTAATCCGAAGGGGTATGTGTGAGTCCAAGAAGAGGTTACTAAACTGCAGTATACATGGTACAATACTGGGTCGAATCAACTTCTCCAAACAAGTTGGAAAAAAAGAGGTGGTTTAAAGATGACCACCAACACTGGAACGCAAAACTTGTTGCAGTTCCCGGAACTCTTCCAAAACTGGCAAGAAGCTGAAGGCTTCTGCTAGAGGAATTGTCCCTCATAAAAAAGGGAGACCTTCAACCTAAAAGAAGGGAGGTCTACTACCTGTGATGGTTGTAGGATTACCAACAACTCTGGAATGCTTGAAGCATTTCCTGGAACTCAACCAAAGCTAGCAAGAAGCTGAAGGCTTCTGCTAGAGGAAGTGTTCCTCATATATGAAAGGGAGACCTTCAACCTAAAAGAAGGGAGGTCTACTACCTGTGATGGTTTTAGGTTATCCACCAACCAAAGATGATGCCTAAGGTTGTCCACCAACCGAAGGTATGCTCATGGGCATCCGTGTCTCTGGCTACATCTCTGAATCCCGAATGACGAATTGTGGCTCAGGCTCGCTTGAACTGCTGGCTACAACTCTGAACATGTAATGAGAGATTGTGGCTCAGGCTCGCTTGATCTGTCGTTGAAGCTTGTACATGACCACCATTTTCCCCCCTGTCAGGGACAAGGTGAGATGATGGCGAAAACGCAACTGCAAGTTTTCTCAATATCCGTGAACAAGTTCTAACATGTGTCATAAACATATTCTTGGCTGCTAATGCCCATTGCCAAGAAGCGATCCATCCAATATGAATCTTTGTTCTTGCAGGAGGCTTGTTTTTGAAGCATCTGTCTGAAGAATGGGTGTGCCGATCACAGTGCTTGCATGGATGAAGATCAAAACAATGAGTTTTCATATGGCCAACTCGATCACAGTGTTGGTATTTTACAATCTGTTGTGGAAGCGAAACATGATCTGGAACAGCTGCAGGTGAACTGTCATACAGGAATTCGGCACTCTGAAATATGATGGGCTTTGTGTAGTCTGGAATATGAAAGGAAACATCCTTGTCATATCCAAGACCAGTTCGGTGCTTGTTGTGGACAAGCTCTTCCCAAGGTCTGATGATGGGCTTGAGAAGTGCAAGCTGAGCGCACGTATTCGCATGTACATCCGCCCGTACAAGGAACTGAATGGGAATCAACTGCAACTTTATCTTCTTTCTTCTGATGAGAGTCCTTCTCAATCTTCTGAACAGAAACAGGTTCAGAATGGTGACTCTTTTGCTGAAGTTCGTCTTGTTGAATCTGAGATTCCAACTGCAAAAACTCAATCTTTTCTTGTGCATCTAGCAAACAACTTTGAATGTTACAAAGAACATTCTTGCTCATTTTTATCATATCATCAACATTTGAATGAATGAGGTTATTCAACAACTTCAATGCCTCATTGATTTTAGCCATTTCAACAACTTAGGCTCAAAAATGAAAGGGTGTCGGCTTCAACCGAAAATGCACCCTTTTACAATGTGATTCAAGAAATACAAATGACTCAAGAGAACTTCCAACTATGGAATTCTCAAAGTACAAAATCTGCTGATCGCAACTATGAAGAAGCAATACAATGTCAGTATCTCTGCAAAAATATTTGAATGTGCAGCAAAAACACTTGTGCAAGAAGCCTTTAAGGCAGCTGAATTTTTTCTTCAAAGAGTTGTTTTTCATCAAGAACAACTCGTCTTCACATGTCAATCTCTTTTAGAAAAAGTCAACCTTATGTCAATGCCACAAATCACAATGCAAAACTGCAATTTTCTCTATGTATTCAGTCCATTTTCTCTTTATTTCCTGTTGTTCATTTTCTCTCTCTTCCTCTCTTTCTGCTCTTCCTCTCTCTCTGTTGTTTTTTTTTTTTTTTTTTTTTTTTTTTTTAATTAATTAAAAAGAGAATTAATTGAAAAGGGAAAGGGGCTTTTTAATATAATAAAAAAATTAAAATGAAAAGGTGGAAACGAATTTTAAAAGGGAGGGGATTAACTTTAAAAAGAGAGGGGAACGAATTAAAATGGAAAGGTGGGAACGAATTTAAAATTGGGAGTGGTGGAATGGAGTGATAAGGGGAATGGAGGCACGAATGTTTGAGAGGGTGTGAGTGCAGCGGGGAGGAGAGGAATTAAAAAAATTTTAAAAATCGAAATTTGATAATGGGGAGGTGTAAGGTGTGTAAGGGGGAAGGGTAGGGAGGTGTGTAGGGAGGAGTGGCAGGTGGCAAGGGTGTAGAGCAAGTGAGAGCTTGTGAGTGGAGCACTGGGACTGTGGGTTGAGCACTGTGTGGTGAGCTAAAGGTGAGTGGAGCGGCCGTGAGGTGTGGAGAGGTGCGTAGGGAGGGTCGTAGTGTGTGAGGCAGAGTAATAAGGAGGGGGGACGAGCGTAAGGTGAGATGTAAGGGGGTAAATGAGAGCGGGTAGGATAGGGTGACGATTAAGGAGCGGATTGTGAGCGGAGTAGGGATTGATGTAGAGCAAGGGGGGGTAGCCGTGTAGGGGGAATGGGAGTAGGCGCGTAGGGAGGGGTCGACGCAGCGAGGGGGATAGGGTAACGTTGTGAGGGGGCGTAGCTCGAGTCACGAGTGTTGTGAGAAATTTGGGAGCTTTGGGAGTGTAGGGGAGGGTTTGAGTGTATAACGCAGAGGTCGAGGGCTGGTAGGCCGTAGCAGAGTTGTGGAGGGAGCCGTGGGTAAGGGGGTATGAGCAGGGTAGCTGAGGGCCGAAGGCCAAATGTTTTTATTTTATTTTTATTTATTTTATTTTTTTTCAAACAGCAGAGACTAGAGAAATGCAAGAAATTTCAACAGGAATTTCAACTTTAAAAAACAGTAGAATTTTTTCCAAATGTATAGCAGAAACAAATCCAGCAGTAGAAAATGCAGAGATTGAAGAATTTTTCAGCAGAAAAACTTAGATTTCTTTTACATTAAAGACCAGAAATTTCTTCTTCAGAAACCCAATTTAAACAGTTTTCAGCAGCTCTCCAAATTACAGAATTTAATGGGCAGAAATTGCAGGAAGAAATCAACCTTTAGATGTGCAATGTTGTTCTTCTTCAAAACCACTGCTGCTCTTCTTCAAAACAAATTTTGAATGAGGCAAAATGTCTGCTGCAAAAACTCTGAGTGCTGCAAAAATGCAAAGAATTTTGCAGATATGCACAGGCCATAAACACAAATGGCTCACTCAAGGTTGAGTTGGTTATGGACGTATCAGCTCAGATACCATGTTAAACACCATGTGGTGTATGAGGAAAGATAAACACACACACACACAAGAGACTCAACACACAATAAAAGATAAGCGTGAGGCTTTCTTATTTTTCCATTATACATGATGTACATTTATAATACAATGGTGTGACTCTTGGTTTCACATTCCAAGGTCACTTGGACTTCATTGTGACTTTTTGCATTCCACACCTACCCATGTAGGATTAGGTGTTCCAACAATTAAAAATCTTGGAAGTCGATGGGAAAAAAAATCAGATCCAAGGAAAAAATAGTCTACGCCCATAAAAATGCCTGAACATATCTGAAAAATAGCATCGACAAGTAGGTAAGTGAAAAATAGGTTCAGAAGTGAGACACCTTTTTTCCTGGGCTCTCCATTGACCTTTCCATCAAATCCTACTCCAATAGTTATAGCAGACATGATTTTTTTTTACTCTCCCCTATAAGCTACAAGTCATTTCCATTTAACAACATACAAGTTTCCCTCTCTAATGTCTTAAAATGTCTTCAAGCTTTTTAATCTGAGGAACACATAAAAGAAGCATTGTATACAACCCAGGGAGTGACCCAGTGCCAAGTAAAAACCTTCAAATAAAATGAAAAAAAGCATAAGAAACACCCATTGACATTACCAAAGGTTTAGATATGATGTTGTTCAGGGAAACACATAGCATCCAAGAGAGAAACACAGAAAATAAAAATAAATAAAAATAAAAAAATAAAAACTAACAAAGCATACAACAAATGCAACCCCGTGAGGATGCAGATTCTATACAATTAGAAAACAACTTCCATATGCATCAATTGTGTCCAGTCAAGCACCATGAATTCTACCTCAAATACTATGAATATTTATAAATCAAGTATGCTAATTGCTAGATTGGAATGCATGCATAAATAAAAAATAAAGCATTGCATGGGCTACTAACCCAAAATGCAAAGGCAACTCCAATATATAGCAACTTGGCTTAAAAAAAAAATCAGGGAACAAAATTTGGAATTAATCAAGGAACATAAACTTGGCATAGTAATGGTGATTGCTAAGAAGGAACAAACACACACCAAAATACTAGTCATTTTCCAAAATAATGGTCATTTCTTGCAAGGGATAGATCTACCACCATCCGAAAATGTAGAATCAACCCCTAGACTCAACAAGCTCATAGCCTCATTTATGAAAAACTTAGGGGACATAAAATCAGAGAATAAAACAGAACTCAAAAAAGTATTGGCCATTGTCTACATGTGGGATATGGCTACTACCTAACCTATGTATTGTATGAATGCATTTACAATCTACTCAAATCATTACAATGAAATGAGCAATGCCTAGACTGGCCTAAGCCACATACCTCAACACAACTCTTGCAGGGAGCATCAGACTGGACCCGGGTGAGGTCGCCACTAGTGTCAACATCCAGATAATATGGCTTTGGAGGATTCCCAAGTGACATATTAAAAAAATACAACATGCAAATCCACCATAGTTAGTTGCATATTCTAAAACAAACCATGAATTCATAACTGAGAACGAAATTATGATTGTCTTCAAAATCACCCAAATGCAACATTGTTCACTGTGAGACAAAATATTGCGGTTCGATCCCCCTAAGACCTTTTGCCAATCTTGTTTGTGTCTCGGATCAAAAAGGAGGCCTTGGAGGCTCGTGCTTCATCATCAATTGGTGGATATTTGAGGCAGAGACTATAAACGCAGACCTATTGAGCGAAACGCATGCATACAAGGAATAAAAATTGTACTTGCTCCAATTTTGTCAAACTTATTAATATCACGAATACATAAAAATAGAGAAGTAAATAATTTCCCTTTACAACCCAATGGCAAGTAAAAACCTTCAAATACAATGAAGAAGGAAGCCACATTTGTTTTTCCTTCTTTTTTCCAAAAAAAATCGAAGCATACAAAAAAAAGAAAGACGGGACTACTAAAAATAAAGGGGTTGTTAACAAAAGTGTGGAATAAAAAGATGGAAGAAACACCTTCGATGGACCATGTGCCACATCGCATGAGGGCTAGCTGCCACAAAACTCAGTCTTCACAACATAGTTGCAAGCCCTCAGTCTTCACAACACAACTACAATCCATGAATGGCGCCACCCAACGATCCACCGTAGACCTATTTGTCGGTCTATCGGTTTTGTGTTTATTTGGTTACATGGGGGTAGATGGCTATCTCTCGGGAAATATTTTTGTGCATTCACTTCTCTAGCGGGAAGTATAGTATTTCTGTGAATTCGCTTCTCCCGCTCAATGTAATAATGACCATGTTTCTCTGTAGTTAGCAGAAGCGTCCTATCCTATTTATTTATGTTGTTGAACAAGTAAAAAGTAAATGTTTTTCAGTGTAGAACATCTGAGCAGCTTCACAAACAGCAGTACCGATCTCACGTAAGATAATTACCATTCATATTTCCTTAGTGTTTTAGGTGGCTATTGTCCCTGGTGTCTAATTGCATACGGAAATTGTTTGAGGATGGTACTGGTGCACCTTCTCAAAAAACCAAAGCATTAATGCTCACAACACCGAAGGATCCTGGACCTGAAAATGCTTAGAGAAGTCGACCTACAAGGTATGTTGTGGAATTAATTTTTTGTTAACTCTCTCAAGTTTGTATGAATACCAACTTGCACATGTTCTCATCCATTTGTGTAATTTGCAGAAATTGGAGGCCCCACTCTTGCAACCATTGCATAAGCATGCCTGTCAATTACCATAGTTTCAGGTTCAGTTGGTTATTGTCCCTAGTGTCTCATTGCAGAAGGAATTTATTTCAGGATGGTACTGGTGCAGGGTTTAAAAAATCCAAAGCATTAATGCTTACAACACCAAAGGATCCTGGACTTGAAACTTCTCAAAGAAGCTGGACTACAAGGTACTACAATCAAACCACAAAGAGCACTAATGTTGATTCTTTACAAGAAAACCACACACGAACTTGAAAAACAACACACATGTCTGACATATCAGTCATTCTACTTTTATCTATTCAAGTTTAAGAGTGCGGAAGAGCCTGAAGAAGAGATGCTCGCCAAAATTCGGAAGTCTGAAGCTCAGCCAATCAACCAAAAAGTAAGTATGCAACATAAATTATTACAAACTATGTCTGAACATGAATTTTGAGACATTGTTAAACATGGTATTGGCTCATACCTGGCAGCAATTTCAGGCAAACAACAAGTGGCAGCAATTCCAGGCAAACAACAGGTGGCAACAACAACCTAAATTAGAATGAAAAGGATTTGTGGATCAACAGTGAGATCCTAAATAGGAGGATATGTCCACCAATTTCATAAATAAAAATAAATTATCATCATTAGTTGAAGATTATATTGCGATCTCATTTCGTATAAGAGACTCTGAAAGATCAGTTTGATGTGTTTTTCAATCTCTCTCAATCTTAATAAGAGTAATGAGAATAATTGCATAGATTTCATCATAGTTATTGCAAAGATTGCAAAGCAATAACATGTTGCTTGTACACAAAGTTTGTTCATTTGGACGACGTCAGATGAGATGAGTATTTTTATTAGATGAGTATTAAAGAAAGGCATTACGTTAGATAATCAAGATGGCATGGAGAAGGATAACTCTAAAGGACGACGAATCTCAGCCAATATTACTACCAAGAACTCCACAATAAAACACCTATCAATATAATTAAGAAAAAAAATTAAATATTATATTTAAAATATATATATTATTTTTAAAATATATTTAAATTTTATTTAAAAAATATAATGTTTTTATTTAATTATATTATTTTTAATTATTTATTAAAAATTGTATTTAAATATACATGTGGAAAAATAATATTTTTTTAAGTTTGATTATTTTATTTTAGGAATAATTTTTATTTTTTTATTAATATAATATAAATAAATAGAATATTTATCAAGATTATGATTCAATAATGTTATAATGAATTAAATTCAAAAATGAAGTGGACATATTCTTTTATGATATAGTGGTATGACTTTTGATTATATTAATAATTATTATGACTCAAATTCAAAAACTTGATGATATGCTCATCCTTTGCCCACCATGGATATTGATTATATTTGTATGACTTATTAATAATTATTATGATTCAAATTCAAAAGCTTGATGATATGCTCATCCCTGGCCAGCCATGGATATTGATTATATCAATTAATATAATATTAACCCTAGCATGGATATTGATTATGTTAATTAATATAATATTATTTAATATAATAATATTATATTGATTATTTTAATGTAGCATTTGGTTAATTATTATTTGGTATTCTTAAAAAATAACGAATTCCATTATTAATTTAATTTTAGTGAGTGAAGATGAATTGATCTTATTGTGTTAGAGAGATATTTTCTACATCCCAATATAAAGGAGTGCAATTTCTGCAATGAAATTAATATGTGACATCTATTTTATTAAAAAACAAATTTTACAATATCTTTTTTAAATATTTTTTTATTGAATGTGAATTTATTTTTAAATTTATCATTAAAAATATATATATATTTTAAAAATAATTATTTTTTTACTATATATATATTATAATTATCATTTTAATAAATATATATATTTTTAGTTATTTAATAGTGACCAAAACACATTAAAAAAATAATAATAATTAATTAATTAATACCAATACACTAAAGTTAAAATATTTACATAAATGCTACGCATGAACTAACACCTACTATTAAATTCTGCATAATGTCAAATATCGAGAAATATCAAAATCATCTAGCTGGCATTATCTATCACATTACATTGTAGAAAAAGAGAGCTTCTATTGGTCGAGGTGTCGTCCTTGTCCTTATGAATGCCCCCAAACCTTCCATCGTTGCATCAAGATCGATGATGGGGCTCCAATCAAGATTCATCATCACTTAGATAGGTATTCCCAAAATAAGAATAACTAAACTTTATCTTAAATAAGAATAAGAGTACTTTATTAATGTTACAAATTTGTCTGAAAAATAGTGAAAATTTTGGCATGATTTTAATTAAAATATGGTAGAAATTTTAAGAAATTTGAGTTAAGATTGTCAAATTTTAAGATTTTGGGTGTCCAAAAGGTTTTTGATGGTGTTGAATCCATTTCTACCATCCATTTCCACCATCAAAAAAAACAATTCAAAAACTCCTATAATCATATTTAAAAAAAAACAAAAAATCATATAAAAAATAATTTTTTTGAGCGAATTTATGGTCTGGCCATCATCACATATCTTGTGTTTTAAGACATAAATTATTTATAAACTATAAGATAACTCTTTTTTAACAAAAAAAACTCTATAAAAAGAAAATGGAAAATATTTATTATAAAAATTAAAATATTATTCTATTTATATAATTTTACATCTAGATATACTATTATTTTTTTGTAATTAAGCAAGTGACTTTATATTAGCAAAAATATGTTACATATAGTATAAGAAAAGAGATTTGAGCCCTGGAGTCTAGGCTAAACTGAAAACGAGCTACATATGGACCATATGCCCATGAAGGGAAACCCAAATGGTCCACTAGAAAGAATAGAGTAGCATGGAGCAAACAAAAACTAAAGAGAGTTTACAAAAGAGCTTTTGCTGATATTTTGGGTGTGGCCATCAAAACCAGTACCATAGAATGAACTGAGGAGGAACAATAGAAAATGAAACTAAAAAAAATATCAACTTGAGCATCAATCACCTGGAGAGAGGTTGCAGCTCATGACTGCCACTTGGAGGTCTCAATCATGGTGAGAGTGATTGTTGTCCTACCTGTTCTAATAGGACTCAACTGATGAGAAGCGCCCAGACTCAGGTATTAAGATATTAATTTTACTATAAAATTTGAATATATATTATTTTTTAATTTAAAAATTATTTATATAAAAAAATAGTATATAGTTTATATTTAACTATTAATTTTTTTATCTTGTTCTTTTGTAAGGTAGACTTTAATTTTATTATGAAATCTAAGTGTATATTATTTTTTTCATCAAACAAAAAAGTATTTAATTAAATAATATTTAGTAAGAGTTTGTTTTTATTTTAGTAATGTTGATTTTCATTTTTATGTTAATGAAAAAAAAACGAAGAGATATTTTAGATTTTCAAGATTAAGGTTAACCACCTCTTCATAGTATCTTAAATTTCTTTTATTTATCATGGCATAGATTCTCCTTATATTTACTTGTGATAGTATTTTTAAGATCATCAACAATAACTTCTTCCTTTATTCTCCAATTATTTAGCCAAGGCTTGGCATTCGTATTCCATCCTAGCTTGAGCCACTAATGGTTTTGACTGGGGTTTGAATCAATTTTGGTTACCCTCTTGTTATCCATATTGTTTATCTTGTTCTTAACATTATAGTACCTAATCATAGTCATGCACTCAATGGGTAAAAGGGTCACTTCTATGAGGAGGATAGGATAAGACGTATTGGCTTTAATTTTGAGATTATAAGTTATATAAATCTTTTGGATATTCTATATATTTATATAGGATTTTGGAGACATTGCATCTCCAACTTCACATCCATATAGCATAACAAGAGTGACAAAATCCTCAAAGAGGATCTTTTTCTTATCCCATATTAAAAGATTTCAATTGATGCAAGCGGATAATAAGCTTTCAACCCTCCATTTATAATTCCAAATGAATTTGTGATGAATAACAATTACAAGATACTTGTATGAAGACACCTCTTCCAAGATATTGTTGTCATATATGAAAATATTATAGGTTATATTTTTAGATTCAACTATCATAACCTTCATTTTGTGAGTATTCACAATCATTTTCATTCTAGATCAAAAGTCCTTGAAGATTCCAAATTGTTTACCGAAGTCATAGAGATTTTTTGCCATAAGAATAAACAAATTAACACAACCTACATCTTCTAAACAATTATCTAATTTGTAAATCTATATGACAAAAATGGTAAGAGCTAGAGAGCAACCTCAATACTTCAAAACTTTACAATAACATTCAGATGCAACTTTGCTATAAAAATTATCAACCCAAATTTTTTTTTAACTCTTCTAATATATTCCAAAAATTAATCCTAAATAATGCATTAAAAACATTCCTAAAATCAAGAAAGGTATTGAAAATTTTTCAAAAGTAAAAAAATAATAATAAAAACAATTAGTCTTATTCTTCTATACTCCTTTGCAATTATCTAAAAGTTTCTAAAATCAACATAATCTTTAATTCTTTTTCAACGAATTTTTCATCATATAATAATCATTTTTTCCAGGGCATGTGGTGTAAAACAGTGAGTGATGAGGTATCCGTTTACAAGGTCACTGATTCGAAACCCGTGGGTGATTAGGATTAGTCTAAACTACAAAAAAAAATCATTTTTTCCAAAATATTTCATATATTGTTAAAAGATATAAAATAGCTGTAATTAAATCATTTTCAAAACATCTTTAAAAATAGTTAAATAGTAACCTTAAATCATTTTCATTGATATATGAAACCAACGTGCAGGGAGCGATGTATTGGAAATAATGATGGTTTTATCATGTTGGTTTCAATATTCGTAACATGGATATCTTGCACGCTGAATCAAATCTTTGACCATTAACTCATCTTTCCCATTTATTTATTCGAATCCTAATCAGATATGGATATAAAATTAAATTAATTTAGGACTTATCCCATAATGGGCAATGCGAAATAGAGATTTGGAGAAAGATTATTAAAAGTATATATTATATATTTTTAATAAATAAATTTATATTATTTTCATTTTAAATCTATTTAGTAAATATTAATCGAGATTCAATTTTTTTGTATGTTTTAATTTTTATTATGTATTAAAAAAATATTGTATTTTGAAATTTAAAATAAATATAAATTAGTTTGATTTTTTAAATGTTTTTACATATGTGTGGGTGTAACTAATTATTTTTTATTTAATTTATTTTTAATGTGATGATCTTTTTTGTAACGTAAGTATTGTATTAGTTGTCAAAGTGTTACATATAGTATATGTATTGTACTAATACTTTGGTCATTGCTACAAAATCTAGTTTTATTGGACACAATGCCACCATAAGAGCTTTTATAGTGTTGTTCTAAAACATAGAAGAAATAAGAAAGGAGAATACCAAAGCCTCGAGGAGGCTTAACCTTCACCCAATACATGGACATGACTAGAAGAGGAACCAACAACAAAACCATAAATAGCATAAAACACCTTTCGCCATGCACGCTTCCATAATTTCCTGGGAGAGGTGGTTGGTATGGAGGCATGACATTTGTGGCCCTCCAATGCCCGTTGAGAGCCACACGCTACCCCTCTAGCTGGCATGGGGTTTCGACATGTCCTTCACCCACATCATGGTGGCTCAAATCTTTCTAAGCTAACTCTCGGCAAGTTATCTTAAGAGCTTTATTATCCATACGTGAGTAGCTACAATTCTGAAGCATGGATCATTGGGATACTCCTGCATTGGCCAAAAGTATAGAGTTGGATGATCATCTGATATGATGGAAGACAATTTCTCTACCACTCTGGATTTGTTTGGAAAGATCTTGGATTCCCATATCTAGTCTCCATATGTGTGTGCATTGAGCTGGGAAGGATCCATGCTGAATATTTTTTGTTGCACTAATTATTAATTGAGAATTGCCCTCTAACACCATTGGATGGAAGTTTGTTGCATCTGAAATCTGCCTCTAATTCAATTTCATTATTACTAGTATACCCCATGTAACCATAATATATCCCTATGATTTAACCTGCATGATTCCTAAATACACCCCCAAAGCCCGAAGGGCCTATATTTACTTTGGATGTGTCATCAAATTTGAGCTTGAAGTGCTCAGGGGGAGAAGTCGACTACGAGGAGGGGATGGAAGAGGAGCCTTTTGTTAAGGATGTTGGACCTGAGGAGTTGGAGGGCTTAAGATGCCATGCTTGAAAGATTCCATGCTCCACTATTGTGAGTTGATAATCTTGACCTTCCCAAGGCATGAGAAAAATTGTTTCATTGATCTGGTTATTTAAAGTCAACCAAACCGTGTCCATTGTGTGATACTTGTCCTGAAATATGCATCAATTTCTTTCCTTCCCTATCTCCCAAAACATGAAGCACGTGAGGAGTTTCCAAAGGAGGTTCGGGATTGGATTTTATAATGGAGAAGCCTCCCATTCCCTGATTGTGTGGATCTCATTTCCTTTTCTCCTATACATTCGGCATGAGCATATGGCCACCCGATCCCATAGATTATCTGCAAACCTACATTGATCAAACAGGTGGTCGAGGTCGTTTGGATTCTTTTGCACATGTAGTAGTGTGAAGGACCTGTAAATCCCCACTTGAGGAGGTTTTCCATGTGAGGACGTGTTGCTTACCGAGGAGCCAAATGAAAGTTAAATATTTAATCCACATGCTTGCTTTCCATACTTATGTCCATCTTTGATCTAGAGGTTGTTGTGGCCTTGGAAGCAAGATAATGTAAGATTTGTTTAATGTGAACAAACATTTGTCCTAATATCTGCATATTAGTTTATTTGTCCCCTGTTTCACTTAGATTTCCCTTTTTTGGCGTTCCACCCATGTTGTTAATGGGTGCTACCCCTCCCACTTTGGCTGCCAGAGAGCTGGTTATTTTTTATGATGGAGGTTAGAAGTATCATTCCCCTTCCAAAATTGTTGCACTAAGGTGTTGTTGGAATTGTTTAGGTAGGCTTGAAATAATAGAAGAGGAAAATTATTGGTCATGCCAAGGCATTTGTTTCCAAGAGTCCTTCCATAATTTTGGCGTGTTTCCATCCCTTATCTCCCAAAATTTTTGACCTTGAATGATGTGACGTTGATGCTGAGCATGGTTTGATATTAATGACCCTGCCATTTTTGTGGGGAAGTGGACAAGCTCTTGATCATGCATGTTCTTTGCATACTTGTGGTTCCAAAGCTAGGACCATGGTTCATAATTCTAAATGACCCACTTCCACAATATTTTTAGCACCCATGATGGCATTGTTGATCTATGGATCCCTTATGCCTAGCCCCCCCATCATTTTAGGCTAATAGAAATTTTCCCATTTAATCGGTTCCCATTTATGTTTGTTTTGATTCCCTCAGATAGAAGTATGTTGTAAGGAAGTTATAGCTCTGAGAACCCATTTGGGAGCCATCGGGACTGAGAAAAGATAAAGAGGCATGGATTGGAGGATCAATTTAACTAGGATGATGAATGTGGCAAGGTTTAATGATCTGAAGGTCCAACAACCAATTTATGGTTAATTTTGTCCAAGAGGTCTCTCCATGAGGAGTGCATGAGAGTAGGGTCTATAAGGGGTGCTTCAAGCTATTTGGTAAAAATGGGCCTCAAAACAAAAATGTACAACAAAAATCAAATTTATAAGTACCAATAGGATTCAATATGATGATGTCAACCATGGGGGATGATTCACAATTTTTGGAGTAAAAAGGTAAAAAGATTTTTAAAAAAAAATTAAAAATTAAAAACTACTTTTCAACTCATATTTTTCAACTTATCTCCCTATGAATTTACTCAAATTCTGAGTAGGAAAACTCGTTGGATGCAAAATTCAACTTTGTATCCAAGGAGTAACCATGTTGCATACTTTTGATGGACCCTACTACATGAAAAATGTGAATTACATGAAAAATTGTGATTGCAATCATGTTTTTTCATGTATTTCACATTTTTCATGTAGTAGGGTCCATCAAAATTATGCAACATGGGTACCAATTAGATGAAAATTAAATTATGCATCTAACGAGTGCTCCTGCTCGAAAATTGGGTAAAATCATAGCGACATATGTTGAAAATACGAATTGAAAAAATAGTTTTTTCCTTTTTTTCCTCCAAAAATTGATGAGGTAATCTATTCTTATTGTATTATTTCATCTATTATTTTATAATATTCCTTAGGAGGCCCATTTTAGACCTCAATTTTTTTCTAATGTGCACAATGGAGAAGCCTAAGATTCAAGCAATGTTTGCTTGAACTAGGGGCCCTAATGCTTCATCAAAGAGCATAAGAAATAATTTGAGAGATTTGGCTTCCTTCAGAGAAGAATGGCCCATGAGCATGGTGTACCACAAAATATTGGTGGGAAAATGGCCTTGATCCATGAAAGAAGATACCTTTTAGATCACCTCATGCTTGATCATCCTTCAATAATTGGCTTAGGCCTCCAGCCATTAGGATGAACAAGAAAGGGGATAGGGGATCACCATGGAAACTTTTAGGGGCTAATATTCATAGGTGGACTAATTTTTCATGTTTTTTCCAAAAACAAGATTCACCAATTTCCATTTTTTATAAAAATGATTTGCCCAAATTTTACAATATAAAATTACTTTACCTTAAAAATTTCCAACATGATATAGAGAGTATATATAAACTCATTATAAATTTGAATAATTTTACAAATACATAAATAAACATTTTATAGTTTGCATATTAGGGATTAGCGAGATTCACAAATGTTTTTTAACTTCAAGATAATTTTCCATCCTTAAAATTTTCCCTAGGGATCACCTTGGCGAATTCCATGAGAAGAGGGGAAAGGGGAACAAGGGACTCCATTGACCAAGACTAATAAAAAGGATAAGGAAATGAGGGTTATAATCCATTGCATCCATGAAGAGATGAAGCCAAAGTTCGTGAGAATAATTCTAATGTAATCCCAATTTAGCTTGTCAAAGGCCTTGCAAAAGTCCAATTTGATAAGCATCCCTGGTTTTTTGGTAATTTTGAGGAATTGTATGACCTCATGTGCTAAAATTATGCCATCCATGATCTTCCTTCCCTCTACATATCCTAGTTGTTTTCAGAAATGAGCAAGGGAGGGAGGGGCTTGAGTATGTTTACAATTACTTTGGTAATTATCTTGTAGATTAGATTACACAAAGAGATAGGGTGAAACTTACTCAGATTGTTTGCCTCAACTTATTTGGGGATAAGGGTGAAGAACATCATGCTAAAATATGTAGAATCCTCCCAGTTTACCTGGATTATTCTACAATATCATGGAATACGTTCTTAATTATCAACCAACAATGGTTGAAGAAGGTTGAGGTGACCCCATCTGGCCCACAAACTCAGTATCCCCTACCATTTGGTGTATTAATTCTTCCACTTCCTACATGGATGCCTTCCTCATAGGATCGAAATTGTGCTTATCTATGATGATTTTTGGAATGTTTCTATTGGTATCTTGAATGGCTTGTCATCGGTTGGTATCATTCTCCCGAAGAAGGTATTTGTATAAACCTACTAGTTCTTCCTCGGAGTCATCATGGGTCTCAATTCTTTGTCATGCCTCTATTTTCATTGAGGAGATGTGGTTGTTTTTTTTTATTTTGGATGGTGGACCGATGACAAAAGGATGTGTTCCTTTCCCTCTCTTTGAGCCATCATATTCTATATTTTTCCTTCCAGAGTGTTTCCTCTTATTTTTCGCACTCTTCGAGTCTCTCCGTAAGGGTTGCCTCTTGCCTCTCTAGGGTGGAAATGTGGCCATTGAGAATAATCTATTTTTGGACCTCTTCCATCTCCTTTTCTAGTTAAGTCTTATCTTGAAAGATGTTTTTGAAGACTTTCTTGTTCCAGTTTTTCAGAGTGTTTTTAAGTCATTTTAATTTTGTTGAAATATATACATTTTAAATCCCCTTATGTCCAACCAATTGTCCCACCAATATTGTACCTGCGGCATGAAGTTGAGATAATTTAGACAAAAAAATTCAAACTTGAAGGGTCTATGATGTGCTCTCTTAGTATTATGCTAGTGCAAAAGGATACGCTAGTGATCTGATCCGACAACTGGTTAAACTAACACTTCCACTACCGCTACATTCGTTAGCAAATATTCATAAAGGAGGAACCTATCTAGCCTAGATGTGCCTCCTCTTTTATTATTCCAAGTGAAACAACCATTTGTTTTTTTCACATCCATTGAATCACTACTTTCAATGAAGGCCTTGAAAGGGTAACTCTATCCATCTAATCATCTCTTGCCACCTTTTTTCCCCTCTAATGATGTAATCATATCAAAATCTTCACCTACCACCCAATTTTGATCCCTTGTCTGATCTTTTAGCTATGTGAGGTGCTCCAACATGGCTATTTTTTTCATCGCTGGTTGGGGCCCATAAAAAATTGTGTTACTCCCTCTCTTGTTCATTTTGATATAATGAAAGGAGGTTATTAGTGTGTTGGGCATGGAAATAACATCATCCAATGAGATCAAAGCTTAATTCCATGCAATGGCTAAACCGTCTGAAGCACTTGTATATCCTACCAATAAAAGCTTTCTATCTTGCCAGATTATGGCGAGAATGTTCTCACTTGTTTCATTTGGGCATTTAGTTTCATGTATCATGAGAATTGTTTGTTTATCTTGCATAATTTTTTTTCACAACATCTTGTGTTTTAAGGGGTGATTGATCTCGTTAATGTTCCAAGATAATATTTTCATGAGGAAACTGGGTTGGAAGTGGAAAATAACTTGGTGATCTGGGTGTAATTCCAAAATTAACCAGTTTGGGCCCTAGTGTTGCTATCCTTTACATGTATGTCTTTCATCCCCATTTCCTAAAATATTTTTCTCCTTTCATCAACTCTTTTTTGGTAGAGCCCTAAACTTCAATCACCTTGGTCACCCTAGCTTTGTGTAAGAATTCATAGCATATTTAAAATTGCAATAGCGAAATGGATTGTATATCGTTTCTCAGGCATTCCTCTTCTAGGGTGAGAAGGTCCAGCCCATTTAGATCTATGTCGATGTCTTCCTACATCATCACCTCTTCCTCCTCTTGGGCCTCAGGTGGCATTGGTTCGCTTGATGTTCATTCTTTATGCTTGGTTTCGAAACTACTAGATTGGCTCTCGAAGCTATATATTGGTATTTAGTGTCCACGCTCTCTTTCATTCCTTCCTAATCATGTACCTTAGAGCTTTTTGGTATATCTTCCAGGGCATCAAACTTGTTGTTTATTGCAACACTTTTTGCGCCCTCGTTTGGTTGAATCCTTATACTAGGAGGTTTCTTTGATGTTACTATTGTGAAGCCTTCTACATCAATATTATCCTTAGTCATTGGGTCCTTCATTGGCTTCTTCATTAGGAATTCCATGTAGAGATGGTCATGCTTATGTCATTTACAACATTGAAAGGGGGATATGTTTATAGTCTAGGGTTTGTGTATAGTCTAGATCTTCATGCGTGAGGTGTATGGCCTCTATAAATGGTTGAGAGATGTTCATATAGACATAGATCTAGGCATATGCAGTGTATTGTGGTGTCCTCATTTTCTCAAACAATCAGAAAAAGGATCCAAGCTTGTTACTGATGTCCACAGAGTCTCTTCATCCAAATATTCTATCAGAAGGAGTACATTTGAATCCATACCAGGGCCCATGTAAAATATTCCTTATTGATGTTGAACCTTTACACCCATTCTTGAAGATACAAGCTAATCAAGTTGAGGAAGAAAGGTCCTCTCTCCATAATTTTCATTTTGTCTTCTAGATGGGAAACAAATATTGTAAAAAATCCTTTGGATCCCAGCAGAAGATCGTAATGGGCCTTGGGTTTCCATTTAGCAGTGATCCATCCTATTAAAGTTTTTCAGTTGGCCACGCCATAATGAATTTTTAGATGATGACATGGTCATGCATATGCTGGATATATGCATTGATCTATGTTGAGGAAATCTGCAATATTAGGAGCATTTTTTTTTTTACTATGCATGATCTGGATTACTTATGTTCCATATCTTCCTTGGGTCATTATGCATTTTTTGTTGCATGTTTTTCCAATGAGGGGAGAGAAGGGTGATCAATGTCAGGTTGATGTTCTGTGTGCACAAGTTTTTCATCAAATGAGAGAGAGGGGTCCGACTTCCGTCCCTCCATAGGCACCATGTGGATAACAATGATTAGAATCTGAGGAGGGATGTGCCAAAGATATGATTGTTGCTACAAGAATTAGATCGGGTGGCATGTATAGTCGCATGTGTCAATTCCACTATCATTTTACAAATCTCATATCAAATCTTTAATGCAATGTTACAAAACAATATCTCCTCTATATTAAATTTTAAAACATCTTAATCTTTTTTTACGTAATAAAAAAAATTAAATTAAATTTATATTTAAAATAAATAAATTATTATTAATATAATATTTTTATATTTAAAAAACATATATATCTTAGCATATATGTTATTTAACATATTAAATAATAGGTTAAATAAATATCAAAAATTGAATTATATAAATACATATATATAAATAAATCTAAAAAAGGAGACAACTTTCCATTTGGGAAGATGAATAAGTAAATTAGATAAAAAATTGAAAGTTCAAACCGTCCATCCACAAAAATATATGGAATTCAAAACACTGAATCACATAAACTAATTTACGAAAATTTAAGTGTATATTAATATATATAATTTATTTAAATAAAATGATATTATTTTATATAATTATTAATATAATATAAAAAGTATAGATTTAATTAAATTTAATTTGTATGGTCCATTAAAAGAGTATTATACTTTATATATATATAAGTTAGTCATTTTTTAAATATATATCATTTATTTAAATAAAATAGATGATCTTAGATGGGGTGACATGTATTGATGAATATGCACAGGATGCCATTGTGCCACTTAGTGAATGGGTTGGGGGACATGGCATCTTACTCAAGTGAGGTTTAATCGTATATGAAAGAACATTCATAATGTTGAGATTCAACAAGATGATGAGCTTAGTGAAAAGTAAGCACCTTCACTAAGTGGGGCCCGCGGGCTATTTTTAGGGGTATGTCTATTTTTAGGCATGGTGTAGAATATTGGGCGAAGTCTATTTATAGATCGTCAATCTAAAAATAGATGCATGTTGATTATTATTAGCCCTTAATAATAATCCGACAATAAATATCAACTTATTCTCTTGGAGCACTTTATTTCAGTGAATAGATTTGGAAAATCAGTGGGCTGAAGGAATTATGCAATTCCTACGGTGGTTGGTGACTCATGCATGGAGGACTCAGTTAGAACTGAAGTGGAAAAGTTGTGACAGAGTTGGAAGAGTAGTTATGGGAGTTGTTATTTAGTTTAACTCAATTTAGTGAGTTAAACTCAGTTGAGCTAGTTGTATCTAGTCTAACTGAAAGATACACTAGTGAGAGTTTAGTGAATTAATTAGTTAATTAATTCACAACCAATAACTCACTAACAATTGAAAAAATACAGAAGGAATCACTTCTGTGATGGGCCGGGCCTGTATGGGAGACCCGTGGAGAGATAGGCAAAGGGTGAGATGGGCATTCTTGCAGACTATAGTGATGTGACCACGTATCCATTATCAAGATCGCAATGAGGATTAAGTGCAATGCTGGCAAGGCCAATTTGAATTCATTCAGGGGTCTTCTTCAGCAGGGATTGCGCAGTGGAGGCAGGCTGTCAGGAGGCAAGAAATTGGTGCATAGATATGCAAATTTATGCATGACAGTGTGTAATGATTGTTGATTGTACTGAGAGCTTGATGTACTAATATTTGTATGAGATTATTACATGATCCATTGATATACATAATATATGATAGTTGGGGTTTTTAGCTTTAAGCTTTCCCGTTAAACAACTATGTTTATGTGCGATTGATTTTCTTCACATGTGTTTGCAATTGGCGATTTAATTTCCACAAGATTAACAGTGGAAGGATTCTGTATTTAGCAAGAAGATAAATATTGTTAGATTAGGAGAATCTGGTAATACATCAGTATTAAAAAATTTCTACATGGTATCGAAGCAGTGTTAATCATTGGAGATTGCAATTGTGAAGAGGTGCTGAGTTTTGTGCTGGTGGACAATTCGAATTTGCTGCAGAAATTTCTTGGTGCAACAGTTAAGTATTCATTGAAATGTCTTTCAATGGGTTGTGATCAGAGTATTCCCTTGAGGGTAGCTCGAAGTACATAGCTTGGAAGGATAGGATGGAGGTGGTGCTTGAAGATAATGGATTGAAGGAGTTCATCAATAGCGATGTTCCTAAGCCTACTTCTAGCGATGCTACATTACTTGACGCATGGCTAAAGAAGGTAGTGAAGACAAGAAGAATTCTGTTGAAAGGTGTGAAAGACCATATTGTGTCAAGACTTCATGGGAAATCCACTCCATTTGCAATGTGGAAGGCTTTGACAGATCTTTTCCAAAGCAGCAGCGACCATAGGAAGTTGGCGCTGAAAGATAAGCTCAGAAAAATCAAAATGGAGAAGGGCAACAGTATTCCAAAATATCTCACGAAGTTTTTCCAATGTCGAGATGAGTTGGGAAGTGTGGGAATTACAGTTGCGGATGATGACTTGGTGAGCTTGGCTCTCCTTGGGCTTTCGAAGATTTGGCATAGCTATGAAGACTCTATCAATGGACGGGAGAAACTGTCGGATTGGGAGTGACTTTGGTTGGATCTTGTGCAAGAGGAGATAAGGCGGAATACTAGGGATGGCTCTTCATCGAAGAATGATGATGAAGAGAATTTTTCTTCGACTGCCAAAGCAGGGAGATGGAAGGGGAAGAAATCCCATCCAAAATCCAAGGCAAAAGGCAAGAAGCCGGATTTTTCCAAAGTGAAGTGTTTTCATTGTCACGAACATGGGCATCTCGCCACTAACTGCCCACAGAAAAAGAAGAACAAGAAGGTTGCTAGAGCTGTAGCTGGTGAGGCCTTAGCCTCGCAATTTGAACTTTATTTCTCTTTGATCGCATGCTTGGTTTCAAGCACAATGGGATTGGTGTGGTATCTTGATAGTGGTGCTTCCTTCCATATGACGAGAGACAAGGATTTGTTTAGTGACTTGGAGGAGAAGGATCTCCAAATGCATATAGAGATGGGCGACGATGGTAGATACAGTGCGACCGGAATTGGAACCATTACCTTTGAGAGTGAGTCAGGTAAACCATTTCTGTTGAAAGATGTTATGCATGTTCCAAGTCTGAAGAAGAACTTGGTCTCGGTCTCTATTTTGGAGGATAGAGGTTATGATGTTGTTTTCAACGAGGGAAAATCCTTCCTGTGACATAAAACAACGGGTCAAACCAAGAGGATAGGGATTCGAGTTAAGAATATCTACAAGCTAGAGGAATATGGTTGCGCTGCAATTATGGGCAAAGCAGAAGAAGTGGTGAGCCGGCATGAGGGCGAATTATGGCACAGGAGATTGGGCCATCTTCACCATGGCGCCTTGAAGATTTTGCAGCAGATTTCTACTGGACTTCCCAAGGGTGCTCTTGTGCAATCATATCAGTGCAAGGGATGTACTTTAGGTAATTTTGTGAAGACCACTTTTCATGAGAAGGAGAACCGTGGTTCGATGATCCTGGAGAGAATTCACACAGATGTGTGGACATTCTCAGTTGCTTCAACAAAAAAACACAAGTATTATGTTATTTTTGTTGATGACTATTCTCCTAGATGTTGGATCTTCTTCATGCAGAAGAAGAGAGAAACATTCTCAAAGTTTTGTGAGTTTAAAGTAATGGTGGAGAAGGAGTAGGGGATGCAAGTGAAGGCTCTGTAGAGCGATAATGGTGGTGAATATATCTCGAACGATTTCAAAGATTTTTGTAGCAAAGAATGAATTTGAAGAGAACTCATAGCGCCTCATAACCCACAGCAGAATGGTGTCACGGAGAGGAGAACAGAAAGATCGTGGGTGTTGCACGAGCTATGCTGCATGACCAGGGCCTATCGATGCACTTATGGGTGGAAGCATGCAACACTACAGTTTATGTGCAAAATTGTTGTCCTAATAGAGTACTTGGCATGAGTACACCTGAAGAAGCTTTTACTTGTAAGAAGCCTGATATTTCTCATTTGAAGATTTTTGGCTCATCTGTTTACATTCATGTGACAAAGGACGCCAGGAAGAAGCTAGAGTCGACTGCAGAAGTTGGGATATTTGTGGGGTACACAGAAACACCCCATAATTATCGTGTGTATTTTCCAAACAGTCGAATGACTGTGGTGCGACAGGATATAAAATTCAATGAGATGAAATCCATGAAGTTGTCGCTTGAGAGGGAGCTACAATTGCATGCAGAGGAGGAACTTCTTGTTTGCAAAGATGAGCCTCTAGATGTGGATCAGCCATCGGAGGAGATTCATGGAGTGGAGGAGTCCACTCATGCAGAACCAAAAATCAGAACAGGCAGAAAGTGTACCACAGAAGCTGAGAGACTGAAGCTTGATGC
>CM076576.1:914607775-914721816 GCA_034641835.2 Pinus albicaulis | reverse complement strand
TATTTGTCGATTTGGATGCCACGGTCAAGTCACTACTGGACACCTTCATGGTTCAGCATCACAAAAGTAGCTCGTACAATCCGCAGACTAATGGTACTGTGGAAGCATTCAACAAGATTCTTGAGAAAGGCTTGACTAAGATCTGCAATGCCCAGCACGATGATTGGGACGAGCGCTTGCCAGCTGCATTGTGGGCCTATCGGACTATGGTGAAGCGCTTGACCAATCAAACGCCGTTCCAGCTTGTGTATGGCCGGGAGGCTGTGATCCCTGCCGAGTTTATTGTACCAAGTTTGTTGATCGCCACGTCTCTTCAGTTTTTAGAAGAGGCCTCACTCCAGGAGCGCTTCCATGAGTTACAGGAACTGGATGAGAGCCGATTCCTGGCCGAATTCCACCAGAAGGTTCAGAAGGATTGGCAGAAAGCGTGGCACGACCGCCACATTAAGCACAAAATCTTTCAGGTTGGCGGCAAAGTTCTTTTGTACGACAGCAGGTTCCAGAAGTTCCCAGGAAAGCTACAGATTCACTGGTTGGGACCCTACTTCGTTATCGAGATTCACAATTTCGGAGCCGTTCGGTTGGCACAACTGGACGGTACGGTTCTTCCTGGGTGGGTGAATGGCGCACGCCTGAAACCCTACCAGGAGTAAGTACCTTTCATTTCTCATCAATAACTCTCGCACTCAAGAGCACTCGTAGTGTAGCATAGTTTAATAACTCTCCTGCAACCGGGATGAGCGTAGGAGGTCTTCTCTGTTCATAGGTAGTGTGTCAATAACCGCTCAGTTGCGGGTGCCGCACCGCAACCGACTGTGGTCGGGGCGGCGCCTGTCCAGCATGTCATCCCTGTAGGATCCGTACCAGTCTCTATGTCAGTCCAGTTCAGCCCACCCACGCACTTGTGTCAGTCTGTAGGATTGCCTAGATCTACATCATTAATTACCATAATTGGCAGTAACAACACCGTCGTCATTTGGCCATCACCCGCAGTAACCTCAGCCGTCGCGTCCGCCCATTTCCACATGCCACCGTCAGCAACTGTCACAACACTCATTGGAATGCACTCGATCACATGATTGTCGCAGAAATAATGCCAGCAGGAATTAACTCGTTAGGGAGTCTCATCAACTCCACTCGTGCTAGGTGCTGACATAACTTGCATGGACACCAAAAGCACGAGAATGTCGGACCCGTTCGAATTAGCAATAGCAGCCGCACCAGAGCCGTTGAATTCTCAGAACGCACCGCACCAGGAAAGGCGTCCAAGGAAAATTCTAGAGGTCTATCAACGCCAGGCCAAAATGCCGAAGGCCGTCCCAACCATCATTGAACCAGAGCTTGACCCTCGGATTCACAAGACCGAGTCTCTTGTGGGAAAATATGATAATGCAGCCTTGATTGATGCCAACCTCTCAAATGCTACCGAATTTCTGTCCCTCCAACGGCAGGCATACATGGAGCACTACTGCACTGCAGCCGACAACCCCGCCAGCCGCCTGTCACCAGAGTTCAGGGGCCTTCAACACTCATCCCTGATGAACTTGAGAAAATTTTCAGTTTTTGGCACCACAGGACCGGTTCTGCAGTGTACACACTTCCTCCTCAGCCGAATTCAGAATGGGTCCTTGTGGCTGACCAAGGAAATTCCCATTCACGCCGACGACATTCATCGCCTCACAGGGCTTTCGCAGCTGGGCGCAGATGTCTCAACGGCCTGCCAGAACTCCTCCAAGCGTGCACGAAATTCAGGCAATGCTGACCTCTATGCGAAATATGGCACTCGCAGGGGGGGGAAGGGAGCCAAGATCGACCTCATTAACAAGCCCGAGATTCGAGTCATCTGTTACCTCATTTCCAGCAAGACAATGAGGCATTACACCAAGGGCGAATGCACTCTTGATACTATTTCCATTGCTGAGCATTGTGTCCAAGGCACCAAACTGAATTGGTGTTCCTTCTTGTTAAAAGAGCTGTTCGATGTGTGCGAGGAGAATTATAAGCGCGCAACTAATTTTATTTATGGCTACTTGCTTATTGCTTTCGCCATGTGGAAATGGCACACTCCACCCATCCGGTTCCCAACAGAGATCCTCGAGGGCCAGCCCCTCGCGATGAAATTCACTCCATGGCAGGTCTCAAATGACCCCAGTACTAAACTGGTGAATGCAAATGCGTTTCGGTCTTGGTACCGGCTAATGACGGATGTGGTGGCATGCCAGCAACGGGTGCCCAGGAACCTGTTGGATGAATATAGCGAGCAAGTGTGGTTCGGGGTAAGTCACAAGCATACTTACCTCCGACCCGCTTGCGTTCCGATGGACACCTTCCGAATGACGCCGCTGAAATTTCAGTTGGATGATGCTACCTTCCATCGTGAAGTCTGTTCATGGCCGGGGGTCACGAAGCACATGTGGGACGGGCTCCCCAGATACAATTTTGATAGGATGGCACCAGTGCAACAGCCTGCCGAGACGGAGGTGGCAGTGCCATCTCAAGAAATCCCCGAACCGCTGATCCCCGTCGTCCGCCACTTCAATACCCAGGTATGGAATCTCAATGCGGTGGCTCAGGTTATTTCTAGCGGTGCTGCTCCGTTTCCTTTATTTTCAGAATTTCAGCTCACTCGCTCCACTTCACATCCCCGTACCGCTCCGCTCACCTCCCCCATCCCCCACTATCCTTTTCACCTCTGCTGATCCACTCATGACCCCGATGGGCTAGACAAGCAGGCCTAGGGATCCACCCGTGGCCCCTCAAGCTAAGAGGGCCCGCACCACTGAGGCAAATCCGGTGGTGGACCTCACTGCTGATGATCCACCACTGCCCCCAAGCACAGGGGTGTTGATTAACGAAGAACCCCTCATTGACCCATACGAGTTCATCAATATGCGCTTTCCACACACCCCCACCACACTATCCACCGCTCCATCCACCGTTCATCCGCCCCGTCTAATTCCTCGGCTACGGTGTCCGACCCCATTATCCGGGACCTCATGGGTGGGGACCGCGGGGTTGAGGTTGACTCTGGTGCTGCCACAGTGATACCACCGATCGACCCAGCGGTCGAACCCCACCTTCCTCCCACTGATATATTCACACAGCAGCTGCGCACCGGGTCTGATTCCGCCTGAAGCCACTGTACCTCCACAACCGGCCCACATTGATCAGCAAGCACCGCCGGATCTAAATATGGTTGACTCTGCACATCCAGAGGCCACGCCCTTATCACCTCCTGAGCATGTCAATAGATCAGTTGTCGGTGGGCAACCATTGCCAGAGTGAATGCCGGAGCAGGGGGCTTCTGGGACCACCACCTTCCAGCCTGAGACTCCAGCTCAACTGTACTTACTGATTCACAAGGCGTCCCAGCAGGCCGAACGATTAAATTTGGGACTCCAGCAGTAGTGTGCCGAGTAACAACACCAAATTTCCGCGCTTACTGAACAACGCGACCAACTTAGAACAACACGGGAGCAAATGGAAGCAATGATCACCAATGTCACCCGGATGTTCTCCGAGTTCTGGCCATCTGTAGAACCTCATTATCCCCTGCTGCCTCCTGAAATCGCTGCAGCCAGCCTCTCCGAGCAAGCTATCCACCTCCGGACTGTCATTCAGGAATTACACCGGGAGAATCATGAGCTTCGTGCAGCGTAAGCGGCCCGTCCCGTGCCGCCCGAGCCCGAGGTTGACTATTTAGCCCAGGTGACCGCCAAGCAGGGCCAGGCAGCTCAGATGCAGGATACACTTCATTTCGCGGCCCGAGAGGCTCGTGACCTCCTAAAGGGCCTTCAGGAATGCTCCCTGGCACTCACCGTCAAGACACAACCAATTTCAGCCCAACTCCAGCAGGTTTCAAGGGAAATTCAAGAGGCTACGGACCCCGCAAGGCTGGATCAATTATACGCCCAAGCTGATGACCTTGAGGCACAGCTCCAACACACAGAGGTTTGCTTAGCGGAGGCCAAACACGTCATTCGTGAGCTCCAGCTGCCCCTTCAATATAGCGCCCAGACCATACACCAACTCGCAGCGGCAGCCGAGACTGAGATCAGCACAATGTTCAGAGCTATCCCAATGCCCATCGAGGAGGCTGCTGTCACCAAGCTCGCTGAGGAAACAGACTCACTCATCCAGGGGTGGCAGCAAGATGTGTCAGCTTTTACTGAGCTTCAAGCTACAACGTTCCGAAGGGTCCTGGAGTTGGGGCCCTTGTTTGAACAGCCGCCTGAAGGCGCACAACAGGAATGAGCACAAGACGAAGGCACTCAAGGCGAACAGTGCACAGGGCCAAGTAGGGAAATGGAGGTAGAAACCGTAATTTGTGATTGACTCGGGGACAAGTCAAGGAACTGTGGTCGAGGCCTGTTGGGGCCCTTGTTTTGAAAAACCTTGTTTTGAACGTTTAATTTGAAATAAAGGCCAGATTTTGGGGTTTCGGAACGAGGGCACTTGGCAGCCGCAACCAAGTCGCAACCACACCAAACAGCGGAGCTACCAAGGTTGCGAAGGAACAGGCACATAACGGAGGAAACTAGATGCATAAGTATAGATAAGAAGAAGATACAACAGAAGAACGCAAGCGGAACACACAGATAATCAGAGAAAAGCTAGAAGCAGCCGAAGAAGGACATAAGAAGAACTAACAGTCGCGACAGCGGGGGAATAAATAGCTGTCACCCGGAAGAAAGCAAGGAGAGGAGAGCGACCGAAGGAGAAGAAACGCATGCTGCAACAGGAACCCAGATTATGGATGAGGTCTCTGTAGTTCCTATGGTTCTATTGATGTACATTTCTATTCCACAAGGCATATGTATCATATTTTTAAGCCCATGGCAAAGCTATGTAACTGTGGATTTGGCCAAGAGCTTAATATAATTGCAGGTTGCTGTCTATTTGTGTGATTCACATGCATGTGCATTGGTTGAGATGCTTTAAAATTTCATTTGCTTAATATCTGTATGCTCTCTGACTGCTGTTGCGTATGTGATTCTATCTATGCAATCTAATCACTGATGAGAATGAGTTGTGGATCTGTTCCTTTCCACTGGTTTATTCCCCTTCTGCATGTGGTCGCGACACGCCTCGAGTGAGACTCTCTACTCTCTAGAGTAGGGTGATAATGTCGGTGTGATCCTAGACTACATCAGATTCCTTTGTTGGCCACAACTCCTGAACCTGGGTCTTGCCCGCGAGACCTGATCACTCGCCAACAATGATGTGTGGCTCATTGAAATCCTAAAGCACAATATTTTGAGTGTGATCAAGATGGTTGATGGGGGAAAGAAAGTGGTCTTTAACTCCAAAAGTTGGTTTATCTAGAAAGAAGGGTGAAAGATATTAATTGTCAAAGGAGTCAAGACATCAGATAATTTTTACGTGTTAAAGGGAAGAGTGAGTTGAAAGAAGAGACCAAGGTGTTGGGTGTGGAACTTGATTATCTTCCTTGTTTAGATGTATCGCCGTGTTGGACTTCTGTTCTTTACGGGGCGACAATGCTTCCCGTCATTTAATTGCTGCCAGGTGGGTCTAGGGGGGCCGACGGTGACCTTTTGGAGCCCCCCCCCCTGGCGGGGGGTTTTGGGGGCATTGCCCCCGAAGCTAAAAAAAAATGTAAAATTTCCTTGTAAAATATTGTAATTTCGTAGACAATTTGGGCCGTTCATTAGGCAGATGATCTGACGGTAGAAGTTATGTTTAATTTAGGTTTTTTTTTCCCTAGAAGGCAACCCCTTGTTTTGTATGAGGGTATTGTATTGCGGCTGTGTATGGTATGTGTATTCTGAGCGAGAAACATAAAGGAGGACTCTGAGAGAGAGTAGAGGATATTACAATAGATATAATGTAGGTTGTGTCCCTTCCTCTTGCTGGATAATATAAAGGAAGGACTGGTTGTTCAGGGTGGATGTACCCCAAATTGGGTGAACCACGAATATATGTGTCTCTATTGTTTTATATGTTTTCTGTGTTTATGTTTTCACATATTTTATGTGTTCCATTGCTCTGTAATATATAATTTTCTAACACAAGGGAGGACACTTCCTCATCAGATTCTGAGTAGGAGAGATAAGTCCCTACTGTAGTCCATTCTTACATGTTATATATACTTTAATGTAGAGGTATATATGAGACTAGCATGGTCTCAAGGGGAGTGTTGGTAGCTTGATGAAGTAACATCAACAATGATTTTTGATCCAGTACTTCTATGTATGTTTCGATTCAACAAGACCAACATAATCATATGAGGTTATTTTTCTCAAGGGGAGCTATGCTTGCTTCTAGGGTTTCAATGAATTTTCTTTATATTGTTATTTATTTTCACTCAGAGTTCTTGCAACTGATGTATTTATTGTTTATGAGTGAAAATACATATTATAGCAGCCTTGTTGCAATTTTTATTAATTATTTTTCAACTACCCTAGCATGAGCTTGGAGACATTGTGGCATGGGCATGCAGGTTACTTGAGACATAGACCAACCATGTGTAGGATGTTATGTGCTTATTATTACAACCATGTAATTACTATTGTTTCATAATTTTATGTTGGTTGAGAGTCTAGACATTAGTTATTTGAGTCTTCATGCTGATAAGTATGTTATTGGAGGAGTCTCATGAAGTCTTGTTGCAGCCATATGTATGGGATGATGATGTTGCTACAACCATATCATGTTTTTGGATCATTGGTCAATAAGAGATGTTATAACAACGATTTATTTCATTGATAAAATCATGTAAAATGCTCATAAATCCATGTACTTGTATTTTCTTTATCATTGGGTCTTCTAGTGCATTGGAAAGAAAGTCATGAGGGCATATGATAATCGTGTATGAGGTCTTGAGTCACTGCTACAAAAATGCATTTTCAATGGTATATGTCAATTAATCATGGTCATATGGAGACTTGGTCCACATTGTGCTTATGTCTTATGGCAAGGAAGAAATGATTGTAGTGGAAGTGTTTCACTACAACTTGGAGAAGGCATGTGTTTAGGGGGAAAATATTATATTCTCTTGTTTTCTTGGCATTATGGTCCACTTGGAGTTGTTCATTATGTGCCTCATGCTATGCATTGATTGTTGGGGCTTTTGACCTCATTATATGAACAAAGAGGTTAATGATAATGATAGATGTTGTTGATTCAAGAAATATGCATTCATATATTCTTGGTTTGCAGGTGTATAAGTGTTGTTACATCATATTGTGCTATTGACATGCATTTGCTGCTACGAAGAATATGTGTGATTTCCTCAAGTGGAATTTTTCATTCATTATGTGATTGTTCATTGATATCCTCATGTGCATATTATTGTTGCTGCTAGAGATGATTAGTTTTACATGTTTCCCACCAGATACTACTTGATGTTTGGTTTGTTTTGTTTCATTTTTCTACTGATGTGAGAGGCTTGGATACTTGTTGATATAGATTCCTATTCATCCATGTAGGTATCAGATGCTCCAGTGCTTGTGCTTGTGTTTTTTTTTCCTTATAAGATGGAGTTGACCCTTTTCCATTGATGTCAAAGGGAGAGTGAAAGAAGAGAAGACTGGTTTAGATATTTTGTGTGGTTTCCATCAATGGTGAAGGGGGAGATTGTTGGCATTGTTGTTTTCATGGTTGCAGCTAGTTTGTGTTGGCATTGATGTCAACCTTATGTTGGCCTCATGATGCATTAATTTCAACCTTATGATTGTCTAGATGATGACATTGATTTGGTGTTTGGCCAGGTCATCATATGATTATCCATGTTGATGAGTTTGACAAACTAGGTATTTGTGTTCATTTGAATGACTTGTTGTAGATTTGTTTGACCTATTTGATCAGTTGATGTCCTAGTTGGACTACTTGTAGAGGTGCTACAGAGTTGTGTAGAGGTGTTGATTTTAGGTCCCTATAATAATAGTGTATTCCCACTATTTTTATTGTTAGTAAAGCCCCCTATTATTATTTTTGTGCCCATGTATCCTCCATGTTGTTATTGTTATGCCCCATAAAAGCCCACTATTTTTATTGTTGTGCCCTTACATTATTATTGTTATGTAGGCTCTGATTATATTATGACCCCTTAGGCTCCTTTATATACCAAGGAGGTCTTAACATTTGCATCATCCATGATTTTTTCATTTATGTAATGTAAAGGAGGTTTCCCCCTCGAAGAGGAAATTTTTTAAGTCATTGACCTATATTTTATTTTGTTCTTTGAAATGGTTGCATAACATTTGGTATCAGAGCTTTGGATTCTAGGGTTTCTCTTCTTCAAACAGGTCATCTTGGAATTTTCGCTCTAACTATTTTTTAAAGAATCTTTTGAAGATGAAATTGAAACCACATGGAGCTGAAATATTATTGAACCTAGTATATGAATTTTAGATCTTTTTTGGTTATATTTGAGGAGATATGATCTGAGGAACTTAGGGTTTTTGCAGGCTTCATAATTCTATCTCAAACATGTGACCTAGGGAAAATCATAATAACTTTCTCTTCCAACATCTGATTTGAATTTTGTAAAAATTGAATGAAAGAGGATGGGTTGTAGTTTTTTGGGTATCAGTTTCAGAGCTAAAGGTAGAAACATGTACCAGTTCACTCTATTGAACCAGTATATAATCAGGTTATCATGGGATATTGGGTATAAATATTTATTGAAGAACCTAATTGTAGAGTCCCATAATTATTTTGTTTTGACACCCTTTTGCATCCATATTTTCCTTCTTTTCCCATCACTATCAACCTAATAAAGGTTGCAATCATATGGTTTTGACAAGGTAAAACATGTATGTGTCCTATTTTTCATATTTTCTAATATGCCCTATTGTTTTGTTAAAGATTACATTCAGCTACATAATTAACATAATTCTACGGCTATTTCACATATCTGTAGCTACCTCCATTGATAACAGGGTTTTGGTGCGCCAACTCAGCAAAGGAGTATATGGGTAGTTAGATGATTATTCCTTCATGAATCTCATCCTGATTATTTGAGCCAATTCATCAAGGAAATCACACAGTTACGTGGTCAATGGTGGCATTCAACATGTAGCAGCGCTAAAAAATAGAGTCTGAGAATGTCACGACTTTGTCGATTTTCTTTCCTAGTAAAAAATTGACAGGATAACGATATATATTTAAGTTTCTAATTTTTATAAGGATTCTAAAGAGACCTGTAGGCATAGAGCTTGCATACTGTTTTAAGCGCATTCTATAAAACTACGGAAGCTCTGTGTATTCGGGGCACGCCATCTTTATTTATTTTTAAATAATTTTCTTAGACTTTTATTTTAATTTGAAGTTCCTTTTCATGCATTGATGCATTGTTAGTGTTAAAGAAACCTATTGTGTTGCGGAGGGCCCCTGCATGTAGATCAGGTCATTTGCTTTCAATCTTTCGAATTCTTTTTAATCGCATTAACATTTCATAGTTAGAATTTGATCAATGCTTTGTTTCGTATTTCATTTTCAAGCTCAGTTTAATTAGTTCAATGCTATTTATTCACTTGTTTTGCAGAGTCACTCTTTTATTCTTTCCATATTTCAGATAGCTCAGTTTATTTCTTTTATCTCGTTTACATTCTAGGTTAAAATTGTCATAGATAAAAGCTCTGTTTTTCATAGCATTTTGGTTTAAGTTTCAGTTAGTTTTTAATTCTCATGCTTTCATAAAACTAAGACTTGCACAATATTTCATGCTTTCATAATTAGTTTGGATTTAGTTCTTTGTTTCGTTGCAGCATAAAATCTCAGAATAATTTGATAAAAAAACAAAGTAGAAATTAATCTAACATAGCTTTTGAAAAGAGTTATCTCACAAACCATTTTTAACAACTCAATTCAATTGAAATTAACTATAGGAATAATATTTAACATAGATGATAGATTTCTCTAACTTTACATTGATCCATAGGAATTCAACATTAATCCAAAAATTCAAAAATTAACAAAATTCAAAATACAATCATCACTCTAACGACAAATACTTCTAGCACATATAGTGCACTTGCACTTCATCAGTTTACTGACTTCAGTCGATAATTTATTCTTGCAATTTAAGAACATTAAATTGACTAAATATTTTTGCGTCATTGCCGGGGAAGTGTAAATAGAAATCTTAGAAATAAAACATTATATGCATAGGGAGAGAGATTCTAGAGGTAGGTTTATAGGATGATGAAGAAGTTTGATTCCCACATCATCACTCACTCCACCTCGACCTCGAAGTTCCACACCACCCACTTAAACTTGAATTCCATACGTAGGTGGCCAACATAGACTTCCTAAAATCCTAAGATCTAAAATCCAACCCAGGGATTCACCTAATTCATTTACTGAAGCTTTAATTGAAGAAGAAAATCCTCCATCCCCAACCACATGAGTAATCTTCTTATCTTCAACAAGAGAACAAGGAGTCTAGGACATGAACTAGAAGTTCCCAGTGAAGAAAAAGAACAAGAAACTCATTCAAATTCTCCATTGATAGAGGAACCAGAAGAATTAGAAAATCATGTTGTAGAAACTGTAATACCAGGTATTATTCTCCACTGTAAATCATGGTCAAGAGTGGAGAAGGAGAAGTACACAATGTCAATGGTGGAACAACCGTAGGATTGGAGAAGGTAGAGAAGGAATAAAGGAGGTGGAAGAGAATAGTGAGGTAGAGATAAAGTGTTGGGATTCCCTATTCTCGATGAGGATACAACGTATACAATGAAAAATATCTCACCTTCTATCCTCCCTAATTTTCATGGAATAAGAAGTGAAGATCCAAAAACATTTCTCTTTGAATTTGAAGTATTATGTAGATCATATGATTATCTACATGATGCTCAAAAATCGAAATTGTTCCCAGCTACCTTAAAGGATTCAACATTAAAATGGTTTACAAGTTTAGGGACGAATTCTATAGGAACATGGGTAGAAATGACTATGCCTCATAGCATGAAAGATGAATTTTTTTAAATGGCACAAAGGGAAGATGAAAATATTGAAGATTTTGTTGAAATATTTGTTTATAATATTAAAAAGGAAAAAATGAATAATCTAGATGAGGAAACTTTGAAAGCTCTCCTACTCAAATCCATTAGATATGATTGGATTGATCTCCTCAATGTAATGGGAAAATGAGATATTTATCAATTACCATTTGCATAAATTTGTGAGTTATGTGTACATATTTCAAGAGGTAAATCACAGATGGAGAAAAATCCAAGGGATCCCCTCTTATCAAGAATTAATAAATTTGTAGCTGGGATAATTAGTAGGGCATAATTAGGTAATTTGCTTGATAATTTTAAAACAGATATTTTAGGGAGTCTTAGTGAGCAAATTGACACCCTTAAAATACAAAACAAGTAAAACGCTGAAAATGTTGCATTATCTATCTTTTGTCCTAGGTGTAGAAAGAAACATGCTTTGAGAGAATGTCCTTTAGACTTAAAAAACACAGAAATCTATGTAATATGTACAGAGAATCATGATACTAAATATTGACTCTCTATACCAGGTCTTAGGGTTGTATACAGTGAAGGAGGAATGCCAAATCAGGTAGACCCTCTTTGCTCTATTACCAGAAGACCATGGCAAAATCCTCAAAATTTTAATCCTCAATAATTTGCACAATCTTCACAAAGTAATTGGAATTCACCTATGCCATGGCAGCCTTGGGCTCAACCACAACCACAATCTTGGAATAAGGGATGGAAAATTCCTTATGGAAGGTATGCTCAATATCAACAATATCCACCACCCTATCAAAATTTTCCGCCACAATTCTTTCCTCAGAATAATCAATTACCTCAAGCTCAAGTTCAAAATTAAAATCCACAACTCTCTTTACCATTTGCACAAAAACCAAACCAATTACTTGTTCAACCACTTCCAAATTCAAATAATAAATCTGTTTACAACATGGAAGGGAAGAATTCTCAAACTTATATAATAACTCCACTAGATCTAAAAAGTGTTAAATTATGATCTGGTAGAGTATTAGAAAAGAAGAAACCCTTTTTTATATTAAGGAAATAAAGAAAAATTCTCGAAAAAATAATAACAGATCTGAAGAAGAAGAAATTTCTCTTCCTCAGAAAGAAAGTGATCAAACAAAAAATATTCCTATAATTTATGATGATACTCCTATTATAGAACAACCTTCAATATCTATTACAATACCACTTTTTCCTGAAAGTTTGAAAATTGATAAAGGAGTAAAAAAAAAAAATTATATTGCCTGATTATGATATTGGATGAATTGAAAAATGTTTGTATAAAAATTCCTTTATTGCAAGCTATAAAAGAAATACCAATTTTTGAAAAAACAATTAAGGAATTGAGTACTCAAAGATCAGGAAGAAAAAGAAAGGATATGAAAAGAATCCAATTAGTTGGGAGAATTGCAGACATCATGATGGGGAAGGCAAAAATGCAGAAATATTTAGACTGAGGAAGCCCCATTGTGAAAATTCACATCAATGGAACTGAAATACCAAACACACTGATTAATCTGGGAGCAGCCATAAACATAATGAGTAAAAAAATTATGGATCAATTGAAACTTCCTAATATTCAATACACACCAACATTGTTACAATTAGCAAACAGGTTTGTAATCAAACCTAATGGTGTGCTAGAAGATATTTTTGTATCCTTAGATTCTTGGGAATATCTTGTCGATTTCATGGTGTTAACACCCAAGAATAATTTACGAGGACATCCCTTAATTTTAGGAAGACATTGGTTATCTATATCTGATGCTTTCATCAATTGTAGATCAGTAAACATGTTTATCTTAGATGACAGTTCTACAAAGAAATTTACATTATATCTACCTACAAAAACAACAATAGATATAGAAAGTGAAGAATGGATAGATGATGATAATGATATACAACCTATTTTTACTATTTACAAACAAATGAGGAGGTCCAAATTTTAAATTCAATAGAAAATAATGAACCCACCTTCTATCATGACAATAGTCAAACTTTTCAAGAACACTGTAATTCAAATATCTATTATCTAGACAAATGTCTTTACATTCTAAGGAAAAATTTGGAATTTCTTCGATAGAACTTTTTCCAGGAAAAACATTAAATATTAATAAAAATCTCGAAGAATTACAAAAAAATCAAATGTTAGAGACCTTGCAAAAACACTCTTCTTCTTATGCATGGGAATATATGGACATGAGAGGAATTAATCCTAAAAATTGCATCCATCATATCTATATTGAAGAGAATGCTAGATCAGTTAGACAACCCCAAAGAAGAATGAACCCAAACTTGAAAGAAATTGTTAAAGAAGAGCTACATAAATTATTGAATGTAAATTTTATCTATCCAATATTAGACAGTCAATGGGTTTCACCCCTAGTGATTTTTCCTAAGAAAAATGGAAAATGGAGGGTATGTATTGATTGTAGGGAATTAAATAAAGAAACATTGAAATACCACTTTCCACTTCCTTTCATAGATCAAGTCTTATACACATTAGCAGGGAAAATGTATTTTTCATTTCTGGACGGTTTTAGTGGGTATAATCAAATTCACTTAGCACTTGAAGATCAAGATAAAACCACATTTACCTGTCCACGGGTAACTTATTCTTACCGATTACTTCCTTTTGGATTGTGTAATGCTCCAACAACATTCCAAAGAGAAGTTCTTGGAATTTTCTCTGACCTTATTCATCACTGTGTGGAAGTCTATATGGATGATTTCACAGTTTATGGTAATTATTTTGAAGAAGCACTAGAAAATTTAGAAAAAGTTCTAATAAGATGAAAATAAACAAATATTTCATTAAGTCATGAAAAATGTTTTATGATGTTTAATGAGGGAATTGTTTTAGGTCACCATATTTCAGGAAATGAGATAGAGGTAGACTCATCTAAAGTAAAGGCTATTTCCAATTTATCAATGCCAAATTATCAACAAGATGTTAGGATTTTTCTTGGTTTTATTAGATATAGAAGATTCATAGAAAACTTCACAAAAATATCATCCCCGCTCTTCAAATTACTTACCAAATATTGTGAATTCAATTGGGACTCTAATCGCCAAAATGCCTTTGAAACTTTGAAAAAGAAGGTCTCTGAAGCACCTATTTTGAAAGGACCTAATTGGAAATTTCCTTTCCACATATCCATTGATGCTTCAGATACAAATTTAGGGGCCGTGTTGGGACAGAAAGATCTTACTCCTTATGCCATTTATTATACCATAAAAAATTTAACTCCAGTAGAGCTAATTTATACTGTGACCGAAAAAGAGTTTTTAGTTGTAGTGCATGCCATTAATAAGTTCAGAAATTACATCACTGGCTATGAAACTTTCATTCGCACAGACCATTCTGCCATCAGATATCTGATGAACAAACCAATCACTAATAGCATAGTAACCAGATGGCTATTACTATTGCAAGAGTTTAACATCATCATTTGATCGACCAGGAAAACAAAATACAATTGCTCACTTTTTATTCAGGATTAAAAATGATAATAATGATATGCATGTAGAAGATAAATTTCCAGATGAACATCTTTTTGTAGTATCTACTAAATGACCTTGGTATGCAGATATTGCTAATTATTTGGCTACGGGAAAATTACCATCTCATTTGTTTCGCAGAGAAAAGAGGAAAATAATCCAAGCAAGTGCTTCTTACTCATGGATCAATGAAGAATTGTACAAAACAATACCAGATCTCATCATCAGAAGGTGTGTACGAGAAGACGAGATACCTAAGATACTTAAATCTTGCCATGATGAACCATGTGGAGGCCATTTCTCTGACAAAAGAACTACTTATAAGATCCTTCTCTTAAGATATTATTGGACTTCTCTTTTCAAGGATGCCAAAGAATATGTTAAGAGATGTGACAGTTTCCAAAGGATGGGAAAACCTATTCTTTCAAGTGAAATTCCACTGCAACCTCAAGTACTCATTGAACCTTTTGAGAAATGGGCTTTGGATTTTGTTGGTCCAATTAATCCACCTTCCAAACAAAAGAGGTATATTTCGGTATGTACTGATTATGTTACTAAATGGGTAGAATCTAAAACACTTTTTTTTGCTACTGAGAATGTTCTAGTTTCATTTATTTTTTAGATATCTTCACTCATTTTGGTGTCCCAAGGTAAATTGTAACAAATTAGGGAACACAATTCACATCCAGAGCAGTATAGAAGTTGGTGGAATAATATAAAATCAAGCACCGGAAGTCCACTCCATACCATCCCCAAGAAAATAGGTAAGTCGAATCTACAAACAAGGTGATTGAAGCCATTCTCACCAAGACTGTACATTTGCACAGAAGGGACTGAGCAGAAAAGCTTCCAGAAGCTTTATGGGCCTACAGAAATTCATGGAGGAGCACTACAATACATACTCCCTACAAAATTTTTTATGGAAAGCAAGCCTTATTTCCAATAGAGTTCTAGAACCAAACCTATAAAACAACAGTCAAGTTGGGACTTGACTTATCAGAAGCAAAGAAATAAAGGATGGGACAACTCAATGAGCTTCATGAGATAAGGCAAGATGCTATCCAGAAGACTAGCTTGGTTCAGCGACAAAGAGCTAGATGGCATGAAATATATATCAAGGAAATGAAATTTCAACCAAGAGACCGGGCACTACTCTTCAACTAAAAATTCAAGAACTATCAAGGGAAGTTCCAAACTCATTGGCTTGGACCCTATGAGATCGAAGAAGTTTTTGACAATGGAGCAGTTAGAATCAAGACTATTGATGAAGAGAAAATTCCTCTATTAGTAAATGGACACTAACCCAAGATCTATCAAAAGCCAATGACAAGAGAGGAATTTGTTAAGATTTTCCAAAACAACTATGATTTAAAGTTGGTTCAAAAGAATTCTTCTTCTCAACCTTAAAAGTTTTTTTTTTCGTTTTTCTTACCAAAAAAAAATTTGTATAAACATGAAAATGAACAGATTGTTGGCATATTTTATACAAAAAATTCAAGGTGAAAACCAAAATTCTTTTGGCACCTTAAATTTTCTCTTACCCATTTTTCTAAAAATTTCCATTCTTCTAGAATCCCTTTCTCAAAATAATAAGTAAGCTACAAAATTGATGATGTTCTGTAGCTTTGACAGGTTTATGCAGCTTTGACCAGTATCTGCAACCAAATTGAAAGGAAAATTTGATGTTTCAAAAAGAAGTGATTGACTCCTTATGATAAGAGCACCTACAAGAATATGACAACTAAAGGTTAGCAAGCAAAAAAATCAAAGGTATGTAATACTTTAATTTAACAATAGGGGTCAACATATTACATATATGAATTATATGGACATAATGTTACCGAACAAATCAAAATCATTATTGTGAAAGGTGATAGTGTCATGACATATCCCTATAATTCGCCATTTTCGTTTTGCCATCATATCATGATTCAAGTCCTGATTCATTTATTTGATCGTTGCCTCAATCATAACTATGAATGCCTAACAGATAATTCACTCGCTTATAGCCTCATCTCCTATCTGCCTGCCCTCTCTTTTTTCCATCACCATTTGCCTTTTTGCTTCGAAGCAAAACCATACCAAGCTAACTACCTCATCAAGAAAAATAATTTATGGAGGCGAAACATCTTCCAACTATGGGTGTGATTTTCCGAACCGAGCCAACAACGAAGAAATTATTGGAAGGATATCCACAAGCAAGGGAATTATTACAGAAATCACAATGGTTGGACTTCATGGAAAAATTTGATGGCTTCCACAAGGAAGTCACCAAAACTTTTGCAAGGGTTTTTGATGGCGTAGAAGTGGAAATAGGAGATATTAAATTTACAGCGACAAAATCTCTAATTGCAAAAGCCACCGGATTGCCTCTTATAGGAGAGAAATGGTTCAAGAACAGAGGAATCAAAGGAGATGACTGGAGGGTTTTCTTGAAGAAACCAAGCATGGATATTATTGTCTTCAAGAAATGCATCCCCAACTCTGCATTAAAAGGTAAGTGGAGGAATTTGCTCTTAATCATCCAAAAATTTGTTACTTATGAAGGTCGATTCGGATGTGTGTTTTTCTATCATATAAGGCTATTGATGAATTTTCTTTAAGAACATGAAATGAACCTCTCATATTTTTTGTTGAATAGTCTTAAAAAGATGTCAGGAATGTTCAAAAGAGAATTCAGTTCATAGAAAACACAATGTATCACCATGGGTTAGTTAAAATAATTGTTGAATTCCATCTTCAAAGTATAGGGGATACATGGGAAACCTTTCTAGTTAGAAATCATTTTGAAGAAGAAACAAATGAACAACTAAGTAGTAGCAGAATTGAGAAGAAAAGGAAGGTTGAGGCATCATTGGAACAATAACCACAACAACAAAAATATTTTTCAAAAGACGACATACCAATTATAGAAATTTTAAAGAAAATAAATACAAAAGATGTTAGAAGAAAGAAAACCAACAATAAAACAGAGATTTCACCCCAGAAAGAAAAGTCTAAAACTCAAAATACCTCTTTGACCAGGATTAATAAGAAGTACCATGCTAAAGAAAGTAAAATTAGCACCTCAAAAGATGTATAACACATTGATTTGGAGGTATAAGAAAATATAGCAAATTCTACGATAGCATCACCACCTACCTACATTTCACCTCCTCGGAGTCCAGGACAAAGTTTAGGTACTGATCCCGTACAACAAGAGATTTATGATTACATAGAATCATTGGAGAAAAGAGAAGCGACCAAGAGACCAATTCCCAATCAAGAAGAAGGGAAGGACCCGTTTAATGAACCATAAGAACCTCCAGTACTCGACATCCTAAAAAATGAAATGTTCGAATTAGAGACATTAAATAGGTATATTACAGGTGAAAATCAATCTTTGAAAGCTCATAATTAAGTTCAAATTTCCAAGAGTGATAACCTCCTCCTACATTTAAGTCTATGGTACAAAAATAACAAGAAATTGAAGGAAGCAAACAGAGCCATGAAGAGAACGATCATTAATCTGAAATACAAAATCCTTATGAAGAAACCAAGGATGGAAGTAACAGGGAAGAGGGTGAAAAAGATAAAATTGTATGTATTGGCAGAAGTGTCCAAGGATATGCAGTAACTTAACAGAGATGACAAATTTTGTGTTTGTATGAGGACATACAAAACCTTCAATGTGGGGGAATGTAAAGTCCCATAATTATTTTGGTTTGACACTCTTTTGCATCCATGTTATCCTTCTTTTCTCATCACTATCAACCTAACAAAGGCAACAATCATATGATTTTGACAAGGTAAAACACTTATGTGTCCTATTTTTCATATTTTCTAATATGCCCTATTGCTTTGTTAAAGATTACATTCAGCTATAGAATAAACACAATTCTGCAGCTACCTCCATTGATAACAGGGTTCCGGTGTGCTAGCTCAGTAAAGGAGTATATAGGTAATTAGAGGATGATTCCTTCATGGATCTCCTCCTGATTATCCGAGACAATTCATCAAGGAAATCACATATTTACGTAGTCAATGGTAGCAGTAAACACGTAGCAGCGCTCAGAAACAGAGTCTGAGAATGTCACGACTTTGTCGATTTGCTTTCCTAATAGCAAATCGATAGGATAACGATAGATTTTTAAGTTTCTAATTTGTATAAGGATTCTAAAGAGACCTGTAGGCATAGGGCTCGCGTACTGTTTTAAACACACTCTATAAAACTATCGAAGCTTTGTGTATTCGGGGCGCACCATATTTATATTTTTCTGAATATTTTGCTTAGACCTTTCTCTTAATTCGAAGCTCCTTTTCGTGCATTGATGCATTGTTAGTTTTAAAGAAACCTAGTGTGTTGTGGAGGGCCCCTGCATGTAGATCAAGTCATTTAGTTTCAGTATTTCGAATTCTTTTCAATCACATTGACATTTCGTAGTTAGAATTTGATCAATGCTCTGTTTCATATTTCATTTTCAAGCTCAGTTTAATTAGTACAATGCTCTGCCTTTAGTTGTTTTGCAGAGTCACTCTTTTATTCTTTCCATATTTCAGATAGCTTAGTTTATTTCTTTTATCTCATTTACATTCCAGGTTAAAATTGCAGTAGATAAAAGCTTTGTTTTTCATAGCATTTTGGTTTAAGTTTCAGTTAATTTTCAATTCTCATGCTTTCATAAAACTAGGAATTGTACGATATTTCATGCTTTCATAATTAATTTATATTTAGTTCTCTATTTCGCTGCAGCATAAAATCTCAAAACAATTTGATAAAAAAACAAAGTAGAAATTAATCTAACATATCTTTTGAAAAGAGTTATCTCACAAGCCATTTTTAACAACTCAATCCAATTGAAATTAACTATAGGAATAACATTTAACATAGATGATAGATTGATCTAACTTTACATTGATCCATAGAAATTCAACATTAATCCAAAAATTCAAAAATTAACAAAACTCAAAATACAATCATCACTCTAACTACAAATATTTATAGCACATATAGTGCACTTGCACTTAATCAGTTTACTGACTTCAGTCGATAATTTATGCTTGAAATTTAAGAACATTAAATTGACTAAACAATTTGGCATGTTGACACATAGATTGTGTGCATGTGGATCTTTTACAGATCCCCTTTGATTTTTGGAAAATTTTGTTCTTTTTAATGGAAAAAAAAGGAGATGAGAAGCATTCAATCTTTATAAAGAAGAATGTTGTAAGACAAAGGATTTTATGATAGTAGCAGTTAATTGAGGGTTCGGAGGTCGATGGTTGTAGAAATATTATGTGCAGTTGAGCCTAAGATTGAATGGAGAGTCATCCCAAAAACTTTGTTGCAATCAGTATGAATCAAATAACACTATGGATCCATCATCGAAAATAATACACATCTTCACTCTATAGGTAGGTAAGTATTCGTTGCTCATGGTTTTTCGAAAATTCTATGCTAAATTAGTTGAATATTTTGTGCGTTGATTATTAATCACATAAATTTATGTAACTAGTTGTATGTTTGAATTTTGGGTCATCAGTAGTAGGGAGAAACAATATTCAGGTTTTTAATTTGATATACTAGAAGGATAGAATAACCAATCTGAAGGAAAATTTTTGTTTCCTCTCTTTTTAGCATGTACACATGGAATGGAACAATCTAGCACATATACTTTCAAAGAAGTAACTCAATATGGAAGAAGGCTATATTTATTTTGAAGGAATACAAGGAAATTAATTAATGATTTGTGGGAGAATCATCATCTCCCCAGGTTAGAAACTGCCACTATAGTAGCATAGTGTAGATTTGTTCACGTCAGCAGGCTTTTGTCAACAATATTGTCATGGATATTCATGCAAATTGGGATTCTCAATAGTTTTCATCATGTCAAAACATCTTTTCTTAACACATTATGCATAAATATCATATTGTTGTGGACCGTTGCTTTTTATTTTTGGTCTATATATCTTCTTATGTGTTTAGTGGATGATGTAGGTATCTTTGGACACTCTATTGTGTAAATTTCCTTATATTATGCTTGTTTGCATTCCTAGAATGAATGGCAATGTCATATAACAATATATTACCAATGTATCTTGGTCATGCACTCCTTTTTATTTAATAGAAAATGATGATATTTTCATTATGGAAAAAGAATGTCGGACCTAGCCAATTGGTGTGACGTGGATTGGTAAATAAAGGTGTGGAATTTATATCTCCTTTGCATGTCGAATAAAAATTCATAGAAATAAAAAATTTATGATAGTGGCATCTCCATTTTAGTGAAAGATTAAGAATGTTCCTATTTTTTTATTTTTTTAAAATGTGTTTTATTATATGCAAAAAAAATATCATAAATTTTCATCTTTTAAAATTTTACTTTTTCATATTATAAAAATAAATTAAAAAATACATAATAAAATTATTTATATAAAAAAAAACATTTAATAATTATATTTCATATTAATAAATCTTTCATTATGGGCATGGATTATATCCTAAAACTACGTTTATTTGGCTAATAGTGCATTTCCTTAGCACATAAGGAAATAGGTTAACGGTCCAAGACCCAGAGGCATTTGGTAAGAGTGAAAGTCTTTCCCCTTACAGACCACTAGTGGGTCATTCTAGGTGGCATGGTTTTCCTTGAATAAAGGTGATGAATCATCCTGCATTCATAGATAGCAGCCAAAGATGGTTTTCCTCACTGTTGGTTTGACAACTAAGTAGTGATAGGTTTCCACATTGTGAAAAAAAAAAGTAAATCTTTCATTGGGTTTGGAATATGCCCTAAAACTACTTACGTTTGGGTAAGAGTTTGTATTCCTCTTATGCAAGGCAACATGTTAGAAACACAAGACCCATAGACATCTGGCATGAATGAAAGTCTTCCCCCTTACGGACCACCAACAGGTGATTCTAGATAGCGTGGTTTTCCTTGAATAATAGTGATGAGTTAGCATGCATTCACAAATAATAGCCAATGATAATTGTCTCCACTACTATTTCTACAATTGAGTTATGATGGGTTTTACCACTATTTATATATTATAAAAAAAGATAAATCTTTAATATTAATAAGTATTTCATAATGATATTCCATATTAAGTAATACATAAATGAAATTTCTTTCTTTTGGATTAATGTTTAAAGGAGAAATGTAAAAAATCAAGGTAACTCTCTTAACTATTTAAAAAGCAAGGCAAGGTATATCTATTTTATCGGTAAAGCCAAGAAGTTGTGACCATATGGAATAGAGCCCTAAAGAAATGTGACAACCACATGAACTACTTTCCTTGTGTGTACAACTTATCACTTTTAAACTAGCTTGGTGTTAAAGAGTGCTTAATTATATAGAATAAGGTGGGAAGGGGCGAAAACGGAATAGGACAACTCATAGCCAATACACTGAAATCATGTGCTTGTTTATCACGCAAAGGAGAAAATACCAACAAGGAGATGAAACAATGAAACCAAAACCCTAGTTTTGGCACCCTTGCGAGTCCCTTCTCTCTCCTTCAACCATTGATATATGGACATTTCCTCATTTTCCCATTTCTTCAGGTTAGAGATCAAGCACTTAGAGAAAAAATGCTAAGATACAACACCTTTTAAAGGCCTTTCATGTCATCTTGATACAAAAATCTGTGAAAACAAGGACTCAACTCCAATTATTGAAAGAGGGTACTAATTCAAAATATGTTCCCCAATTGCTCAAAATTGAGATGGATGAAAGAGTATATCTTACTATGAGAAGTATTTTGAAAGTTATGGAAATTTATTAGGGAGAGAAAAATGAATTAATAAGATGTTATGTATGATGCACCAAGTGATTAGAAGAGAGGAGAGGGTGTTAAGAAATGAGAAATAATGAACCTACAACTGTGGAAATAGTCAGATAAATATTGAAGAAGTAGTGAATATGATTATAATTAAAATGAATAATGACTAAGCATACTATGTATGAAATCTAGACTCCAATCTCATTAATTTCACCAATTACTACTAACCTACATTATTAATTAACAAAAAAAAACCTTTAACCTTTTCCATTAATCAACATAATTACAAGGTAAAAGATTTGTGGATAAACTTAATTTCACATGAATTTAGTGTCACCTTTGCTAACTGACGAGACTACATATAAACTCACGTTGACAAGACGAGGGGGAATTAAATTCTTTAGACGAGCGTGTTTCCATACCTTACTAGTATGTAAGTTGGTGGGATAGCTACAACATGCCTCTTCACATATACTACATCTAGAAAATTAAAAACTAAATATTATTATAACATAATAAGTATAATTTCATTTTAATTTCAAATTTAATAAATATTAAGAACTTTAAAGTGTGTATATTGATACTTGACATGAAAAACAATTTAATTTTATAGATATTACAATTGAGGAAAAACAAATTATTTTAAAAATTAATGTAATAATTATTTTTTAATTAGAGATATTATGGTTTATAGAAAACAAGACGCTTTTTTTAATAATATCACTTCTTAGTAAAGACTAGTTTAAATTTATTTTTTTAATGATTTGGTTTGATATTAGTTTATGAATGACTCAGTGACTTAGGTTAAAAGAGATGGTTACCGTTTATAAATAATCGCTACGAGAAACAAAAAACAACCCTCAGTTAAATTCAAAAAATCACTAAAACCAGCTACCGTGAGTATACTCATAATAAAAAGTAAAATTAATAAATAAAACCAGAAATATATATCCTTAGCCGCCCCATGTGCAAAGTGATGAGCATTACCAAGTACTATTGGTAGAAATTTTTAAGCAAAATTTCAAACTCTTTTGATTATAACATTTTTATAATATTTTAATTTTCTCATTTATATATTAATTTATTTATTATTACAATTATTATTATAAGAAAAAGTAAGTTTAATTAATAGGGTATAAAATTTTTCAGAGTTATAGTTTTTTTGGGTTTCTCGCACATGGAATTAAAGTAAATCAAATTTTCCATGTTTATGTTTAATCAATTCAAAGCTTTTTATAAATTAAATGAATAATTAAGAGATACTAAAATTAATAGTCATGTGAATATATATGTAACTATAGATGAGAACAAAAAGGTAACTATAGATGAGAACAAAAGAGACATTTATCTTGACCCAAAGGGATTGGAGACTTGGGTTCTTGAAAATCAAAGTCAATTTTATTGATGTCTTATTTAACATCCTCATCAATAAAGGCTAGATTAGGGGAAGTCTCTTGGGAGTTCAAGACATAATCTTCATTATCATGTTGTCAATCTTCTAATTCCAAATGATAAAATTTCCGCATAATTTTTATTAATTAGTAAAAAATCTTACATAAAGGGGGAGAGGCATAACATATATATAACTTCTCCAACCTTATCTCAACATGCCATGTGTTCTTGGTCAACAACTCAAGGATAATCATTATGAGAAGGCTATGTCAAGACCTATCTATCACCTAGTAAATACAATAGATATCAAAATCACTTTATTATTCTAGAACTAATACATTCCAGAATAATTTTATTTATCTAGAAAAACTAAGTATCTAATTATTTAAATAAACTTTAGGATTAGGTGGCTAACACCAAAGACTACCCTATAAATGACCTCAAACTTGGCTTCAAACAACATAAATATGTGTAGCAATTCCTCTTAATGAGCTCCATGTTTCTTAAGCAGTTTGGCAATAAGGATTTAGTGAGCCAATGGTGCTTGATAGCTTTAAAATCCTTGGTATATTTTCACCTTGAGACACCTAATTATTTTTCAATATGTTCTTTTGTCACTTATTTCCACTTCTGGGTGATGACTTCTTCCAATGCATCAACCTCTACTTTTAATTTGGTTGAGAATTTTGTTTGCCAAGTCCACTCTTCCCTGTTGGCCATTTTTTCAACCCCAGGTCATGGAGGATGTCGTTGTCTCATCAAGGGTATGCTAACATGCATTCCTTCATATTATCCTCCAACCCCTCAAACTAGATTCAAGGATCTCCACTTAAAAGTAATCTACCATGTCACAAGAAGTCCATGGTAATCTCCATGTGGTTAAACTGACGTATCTTTAAGTCCAATATTATACCAAATGGAAGAAAACATTTCACCTTTTTGCAGCAAAGTGGCTCCCACTATTTGTAATGGGTTGTTAATCCTAGTGTGAATTTAAAATTGGATGTTGGCATTCTAGAAAGGAGATTAAAAATTTTCTCATAGTTCAATATGGAACATTCCATCCAATTCTAATATATATATTGGTTTATCAACCTATATAAAATGTATAATTAAATATAATATACATATATTTCCATTTTATCTAATATTACACCATTTTTTATTTTAAAAATAAATTATCCTATTTAAAAAATCAAATAATTTACTTTTAAAATAAATTTTGATAACTCACAAAATTAATTTTATCATTTAATATGTTTAGCCTTCATCTAACATAGCACCATTTTTACTTTTTATTTTTTGTCAAAGAAAGTGCTTATGTTAATTTTTCAAAAATTTACAACCTCCATGCCATGGTTTCTCTGCTCTCCCAACCTCACTCCAACCGAATTTGTTGGCTAGGGGAGTAGTGCAAAAACTGAAAATATAAAACCATTACTTACAAGAACCCCATAGGTATACTAGCTCTATTGCCCAAAAAACAAACTGAACAAAAAATCAACCAACAAATACCATTTTACTTCGGAGGGTTTGACGCCTGAGCATTTCTAGGGACCACATGGGGATTGCACTGCTCATGAACATGAAAATCAATATGAGTCAACCTTGCTTTGATTTCATCTAACCTCTCACAGGATCTGTGTTGACTGTAGAAAAGAGAAGCGAGGTTTTCCATAATTTCACCCTTAGTGAATTGCACATCATTAATGTAAGCTAGGGTCTCATTCAATCATCATACCTATGCGAATGGAGGATGTCTAGACTAGCATTGATATCACACAACTGATCAACAATTACGGTAAACATTAGAGGCTACACCACCCTCCCTGACGATGGAGCATGGACTTGGGCTACCTCCCCTTCTTGTTCCATGCCCTCCTCATTTTTCTCCTCCTCCCTTTCAGCACAGTCCCCAAGTTGCCTACGGGGGCCCGTTCCATGACGTGCACACCCTCGTTGTCTCAACACGATAGTTTTCCACCTAAAATTCCTTGCACAAGGGATGTTCCACCCACTATTCCTGCCTAAGAGAGGGAACACAACCACCCAAAAGACACAAGGAGAACATATGGGTTTTTCCCACCAATTTTGAGACTTGTCATCCCAATTCACCATGAGGGATCCCTCTACTGGATGAACCAAGCCCAAGAACAAACCAATTTTCCAACCCCAAATCTTCCACGCAATGCCCTACAACTTTAGTGCAAGGACCTTACCACATAGGAGGATAGTCTGGATGGTCCAATACTTTTGAAAAACTAGAGACCATAAGCAAATAGAGTAGGTGGAACTTAATCGGTTTAACACAATGCTAACATCGAGACTGCAGGTTCCTCATATGCATTACAGAGGCTCTTGTATGCAAAATTCAATGGAAGAATCCTCTAGAACACATTCATAGTCACCATCTCCAAAATCCCATACCACTCGCACCTTCACATGAACCAAACCCACATAAACTGCATTCCACCCCCCACCAACTCCTCTCAACACAGTTATGCCCAATCTAGCGGGCATACATAGGTGAAGGGCCTGTGTACACTCAACTGCCACAATTTTGTTTAACAACACTCCCATACCCAACAATCAAATGCAACAAAAGACAGTTGATTTGCAGTTTTTATAAAACATTCCAACCTTCTCGATGCTTCAGCTTGTCTAATGCCACCTAGGGTGGCTACCTCTTTTACAGTCTCCACGCGTTATATCAACCTGATGGAATCACCTGAGGCATGGCGTTGTATTTATTTCTCGTCCACCTCCAATGTAACTATCCCATTACTCACCCCATCAGGAGGCACATTTTTAAGAGTCGTCTTTAGTGCGAATTTTTGGATTTTCCGGTGAAACAAATTGAGGTGAAATCTTGATTTATGTTATTTAAATTGGTTTTTTTATTGTATATATGGATTCGTCACCCTAAAAACCCCTAGGGCACTTCAATTGTGAAAGGTTACCCATCAAACTTCTGTTTTCAATGAATTCCTATCGAATTTTAGAGAAATTAGACCGAAAAAATCCGCCGGAAAACCCTTCAAAAAGTCGCACTAAAGACAACTCGTTTTTAAAATTGAATTGAAAAATCTAATATTTTTACTTTGAGAATTCCAATGTGTTATGCTTATTATTTAAATTATTTTAAATATAAAATAAAATAAAGTATTAATTTAATTAATGTGAAATGTAAGATAATAAAATTTTAATTTAATTTAAAAAAGATAAAGTTTGAAACAATAATGATATATTATAATATATTTAAATTTAATTTAATTTAAAAAAAAAATTGTTTATACATATTGTAAATCAACATTCTATTTATTCTTCAAAAAGTAAGTACATCAGTAGCAAAATGCAGGTACTCTCTCCCCAACCAGGTTTGTTGACTACTTTGATTAGCATGTGACAAAGAAACAGAAAGGAAACTAAAGATATAGTCCATAGCGTAGGAGGCCAAAAGCACCATAAAACACATAAAACAAGGAGAACACCTGTAACCATGCTAGTCATCTAAAGTAATTGAGGCCGGGTTGTCTGGGGTTGTTGCGGGAGGAGTTGGAGGGTGGAAAGAGCACTAGACATGTTATTCAAAGTGGGCCATCCAAGATTCCAACTTCTATGCCTTCTCAGTGAACATATTCTAGACTCGCCAGACCACCACAACTCGCTCTTGGACACGACACTGGAAATAGTTAATTTTGTTTGAGCTCAACATGCTCTTCCTATCATACCCATTCAACAGTTACCAGTCTCTCCAACACCGATTGGATCAATTCCCTGCAATTCTCCAAACATCACTATCACACGTTCCTCTGACCATGCCCCACACGCCTTGCATGCCCCTGTCTTCTCGTGCCTCCATGTCGTTTCGCCCCATCCCGTTGTTGAGGCTATGGAGTGTGACCCCCACGACCAACGATCGAGCCACCCCGACCATGACTGCCACAAACTCTAGACGTCGTCCACCTCGAACTACCACCAGTCTTACCACCCCGACCAAAACCAATTTCCTCCCTTCCCACCACACCCGCTTGCAATTGAGGCTCGCTGCCCCCATGTCCAGCTAAGATAGGATTTGACAGGGAAGAGGATCGACTACAACGAGGAACTAGACGCATTATAACAAAACCACTACCATCTTGAAGAGACCGAACAAACCAATGGGTTGGTATACAAACAGTTGTTGCAACCACCAGGGTTCGCCCCTCCCACTCTGACTGGACTACACCCAACCAGACCCACAATTTCCAACTAGTAATATGGGGTTGAGGCCGCACTTCACCACCCTTGACTCTTTGTTGGATGTCGAATGGCCATCCCACCCGAGAGTCTTGCCGCAAAGACTTTTGAAGCTTATAGAATGTCAGGGAAGAGTTGCGAAGGAGGCCAATCCAATTTCCATGCAAACACAAAGGGGAACCCTCCCACTCGTTACAGAACTAGCTTATGACCAGAACCTCCAAAGGTCACACTCCTATCGCACTCGAAGACACCGAAGACACCGAATTCCACACATCAAAGAGGAAAACTTCCAATTTACACACCTAGAAGCCAGGGAGGAGGTGCCAGCGACGAGGTCACCTCCTTTCCCAAACCAAGAGCTCTCGTTTCTTCCTTCACCCGCTTGCAGAATACTAATAGCACACACTAAACCGATAATATGCCCAAATAAACACACCACCCGCCATAATTTGTCGTCGATCCTCTTCTCCCATGTTGGTCGAGGTTGATGGAGGTTTCGCACGGTTAGTCTTTACGCCTCCCGTACACAAGGGACTGTGAAAGGACAGGGAGGTCAATCCTCGTCCCTTAAGCCAAGTGGAGCTCATAATTTCCCACGAGTTGCCTCATGCACCCAATTCGTCACCCCCATTGGGGAAAATTTAATTTCAAAATTATATTTAATATAATATCATATTTTTCTAACTTTTTAAATCATAAAATTATAATAATCTTAAAACATATTTCTTACTAATTTTAACTCTTAAAAATAGTAATCATCATCAAAAGCATAATCATTTAATAAATGAAATTACTTTTACAATTAATAAGAATATAGTTAACTATTTTATTTAAATTTTCTTATTATTTTTTGTAGGTTTATATTTGTTTTTTCATTATTTATTCAGATTTTATTTTATTTTTCTTCAAAAGAATTAGTTAACTAATTTATTTTGATTTTATTAATACTGGTCTAGATTCATTTTAAATCTGGATTTACCAAGTGTATAAATGAATCAAATCTTTAGAGATGATGAGATTTGATCCCTCTTAACACATAAATCTAAATTTAAAATGGAAATAAGTTGGTTTAATTCCCTTTTACATATATTATCCCCTGCACCTGCTGCCTCAAAATGAATAATGCTGTCTAGTGCAGCAAGAAAGAAAAGTTCATTAGTTTGCCATTTAAATTATGAAGCTTGAAATGCATTGCAACATTTATAGCAAGAATTTTGAAGTTTAGCGACTTCGTTGAATTTGATTGCCATGTTTAAAAAATTGCCTCTAGCTGGCAGTGATGAATTTCACAATCTCCAGTCTTGCTTGTATATAATATATCATTACGCTTGTTACTCAACTTGCTAAATATACGAAAATTGAAATAGAACCAAGCTGTATTCTTTTGAGGATAGATTAAATTGTTCATCGGAGGAAGAATTAGGCAGAAAATAGGGTTGCATTCTAGCAAAATAGAACTTCCATGGAAGATAGACAAATGAAGCTCCTTGATGCAAATGATCTCAGGTAATGACTTCCACTGGAATCAAAATCTGTGAGAAATATATTTTTTTCAAACTTCACAATTCCACCAGAAACAACTTGGTGTCAGAAATGATGGCATAGATCCTGTTCTTACTCTCAACATAGCAAATAGCATAACGTTGAAGTGCCAAGGGCGGATGAGAAAATGCCTACCTGTATTTTGCCATAAACTCTGTTTTGTACCCTAAAATCGAAAGTGTTAGATGGTGCCTGAAAGCTGCATTTTAGAGCAGTGCACAGAAATTAGAATAGTGTTAAGAGATGAATTTATACGATATGATATTTCATATCATATTATTACCTCAAACTGACTCGATATATACAATTGAAAACCATTCTATCAACATATTTGTAGAAACACCTCCTTAAATAAAATTAATATCAAATGCATGTTAAACTTTCTAATCTGCTGTCAATGGGGATTTCTTACGATGCTTAAGTGGGGATTAGTGTTATCCCTCCATCAAGGTTCAAATCCCCAAAGTGACATAATTTGTCCCTCCTTGTCCCTTGCAAGTGGGCCATTGTATGCTTCGCTCGTCAGCTGGATCACCCATGTAAGTGGGTTATTCCATTTGGTAGGGGCCAGTTGCAAGTCCTGGACCTTTGGTGGAATAGATAGCCCGCACACTCATGGCTTCTTAGCAGAAGGATTCAAATTTGCGTACTGTAAATCCAGTGACATTCATTGTAATACCCCCAGATTGGGAATGACATGCTTGCCATGGGTTAAAAAAGTTCTAATCTGCTGTAATTGCGAGTTTCACAAAATCAGAGTTTAATACCAGAACCCAAGTAATATCACTGTAAGAATTTGTAATATATGCACAATTTTACAGGCAAGTTTTAAACAATTTTGTAAATGATGAATGATGTATTGACTTACAAGAATATGATTGATAAAGAACTTTCTGGGAATCTGGTGTGCTTTCTTGAAGGGAACACCACCTTCAAAAAGTTCCATTCTAAATTTTCTTGTGTTCTTATAAAGTTCACAATTCACTATTCCAAGCAATCTAATATCTTTAGTTAGCTCTAGAAACTCTTGCGGTCAACTATGTGCCTTATCAGAAATTTAGGTATACTTTCTGATACTCTGACAATTTTTGTGGATTACAGGGTGTGGTATTTAGCCTCTGCTTTTCAGCTTTATAATTTTTGAATTTTGCATTACAGTTATTTCTCAAATCTGTTTGGACGTGGGAACTGAAACTAATTATTGTGATATCTGACATTATGCAGCATAAACCCCGATTCTTTCTCCGCTGCTTTTTGTTAGCATTTTCTTGGGAGATTCGATTCCACGTAGATTTGGTATCTTAACTTTCCAAAGTGGTATTGCAATTCAGCAACATTTCATATCACAGTGTTTAGGAATTAGGATTGTTCAAAGCAGTGGCAATCACTTCTTATGTAGCACAAAAGCAAGTTGCTGCTACTGGAAAGATTAGTAAATCTGTCTGGCCAATATAAATTTTATTAAGTTTCTAGTTTTTGTGTTGATTATTCTTTTGCCACTGGCACACGCTATTGGTTCTAACTTGGTCACACAGTTTATAAGGGTTCGGTAATTGCGTATAATAAATGTTAAAAGCAAATGAATCTTTTGGTGAGCTTGCTTCATGAATCCCCGTTTAAGGTACTGGAAAGATGGTATAAATAGTAGAAGTGAAAATCCAAGAAGTTGGGTTTGAAAATGAAGATTCATGCTTAAGGCTTCATGTCAACTAGTTTTTGCATGCATGTTTGTCAAGAGAGAGCAAAAGCTGGGTCATTAGTGTTGTTGATGACAAAGTGCAAAAGTGGCACATGTAGGGACAAAGGGGCAGAGTGAAAAAATCAAGTACATACTCTGTGTTGGGTCAAGATTGTCACGGCCCATTGTAACGTGCTGCGATGGTTGGTTATTCCTGTTATCATACCTTGGGCATTTTCACAGATGCTGCCGCCAAATTTAAGGTTTGACGTAACTTCCCCTCGTCTGGCTTGTGTTTTTGTGCTTTGTTTGGCAGTGGATGGCATGAAATTATAAGAGTTGTCTTTAATGTGATTTTTTGGAAAATTTTCTGGTGGATTTTTACGATCTAATTTGTTCAAAATTTAGCAGGAATTTATTGAAATTACAAGCTTAATGGGTAAACTCTGCACAATAGAAGTGTCCTAGCGGTTTTTTTGGGTGCTGAATCCATATATGCAGTCAAAAAACCAGTTTAAATAACAAAAATCAAGATCTCACCTCAAATTTTTCCGTTGGATTCTGGCCAGAAAATCCACCAGAAACTCCAAAAAATGGCATTAAAGACAACTCCGAAATTATACTTCCAAAGTCAAATCAACGGTCCCTTATGAGATATTGCTAGTTGAGGCTGGTTTGTTTCTGATGGAGGCTTTAGTGGTCTTTCACTTGTTAAGTTACTTAAAAAAGGTCGAAGGCATGGATGGGCGATCGTTGGTCTAAAATAGTTGTTGCAGAGGAGTTAAAGAGGAGGAAGAAAACTTGTAGGAGTGATCACCGGTGTATGGGCCAATCCAGCATGCGTCGAGGTTCACCTATGCTTTTCCACATGGTTAGAGTAATCGAATGTGTATGTGACCTTGGCCTTGGTGCAATATTACTCATGACAACTCTCTAAGCATAGTAGTCTCTTTTGACAACATTCACATTTCTCAAAGCAGTTCATAGTTCCTAATGCAAGGTGGTCTTGATGGTCAAAAATTCAACCTAGCCTCAAATTGTAGAGTTTTAGGAGAGGATTTCATGCCATGTGGAATTTTTTAGATTTGAGCATCCAATTTCTAGTTACAGCTTGGTCAAACTTGGTCAACAATCTAGAGAGTTTCTGAGCTGAAAAATACATAGAGCGTTGAGGAAAATCAGACATGCGATACATCATAGTGATTAACACAAAGAGACGAAGAATATACAGGTGTCAAATTTCCGAGAGTAGTTAGTGTTATAGAGCCAACTCACAGGGGTGAATACATGGCATGCATTGTGATGATGTGGCAATGCCCTAGGTGATGTGGAAAAACAGAGAGATACCAATACAAATCAAGACCAACAAAGCAAAACCCAACATCTAAAATTGCCAAGTAATCAAGGGCATGGAGATCCAATGGCAAGCTGACCAAGGTCAAATTACTAAAGGAAAGTCAATTGCATGTAAAGTCAAACTATCTGTTGGGGATGATTCAACTAGCCATTACCTTAGATGGACCTAGAAGTTAGAAGATGGACTAAAGAAATAGTCGTTGCAGCAAAATGTTTTAAAAAATTATTAAGTCGAACCCCAAGAGGAAGTTGTACCACCTTTCCAAGAGAAATTTGAGTTCTAGATTGTAATATTCCAAATTGAAATTTACTGCTAATAACAAACACGTGAACTAGGCTATAGAAAATAAAATCACAAATATGCATGCACCATAAAAAACGCCAAGAAACTAGCCACATAAGTTGAGCCATTTTATTAAGTTTTGAACTGTAAAGAGTACATATCGCAAGGAACAAGTGCACCTGGGCTTGCATAAGAAAGCTGGAGCAAACCCAAGTGGAAGAGATGACCCCAAGAGCTAAGAAAATTCGACCCAATATTCCTTTGTGCAGACCCAAAAATTGGCAACTGTTGTTGCACTGGAAATGTTGTGAATGACCCTCTATGGTGCCCGAAACCACCTGGAAATGCAACTGTAGCTTCTCCCGAAAATACTCAACCAAACCATGAAAGGAATCTGCCCCAAACCAACCTCCCAGAAACCCCACAAAATGGTGCAAATTACTAACAACTGCTAGTTGGAAAGAGACATTTGTTTGAGCCCTCTAGAGTGCTCATAAAATTCTACCAAATTAATCTAGGGCTCTCCACCAAAAACCCAAAAAACCCAGAAATGGTTTAGCCTAGTTCTGCCGCTCCAAAATCACCCCCAAATTCTATGGGCTCCTCAACTGCAAGAAATTTACATCCCAAAGGAAACTGGCCTCTGCTACTCCTCAAAATGGTTGAGAAATTCCCTAGTCCACCTTATCACACCTCGGCTCAATGTAGCCCCAAATTCCACAACCAAACTTCCCCCACAAATTAGCCCCACCAAGAATCGTGCAGTCCAGGTCAATTACTACGCAGGACTCTGCAAGGGAATTTGGACCTGGGTAATGCACATTCCCCACACCTACAATTTCTCCAGAAATCTGCTATAAATTGATTAGGGAATAGTTTTGCAAAGGCTCAACTCTCACACCCTCGGAATATCCTCCCACAAAGTTGTGTGGCTCTTCTTCTGCACCCAGGTTGAAGCTAAGGCAACTTGTACCACCTGAAACTGGTCCCCCAAGCCTCCACAAAGTCGTGACAATACCTCCCTAGGGTGGCACTCGTAGTCCACTGAAGAAGAGGGTGAGATTTATAATTGTTGCCTCACCTTTCCTTATGGGTCCCTCATCCAAACTTTCCACAAAATCGATTTTTCCTCCTCCAAGGGGTGCGTATTCCTTGAGGGGATGGCCCCCACATTCCACTAAGATTGAAATTTTCAATTTCTCCTAAGTATCATGTACCAAAAATATCTCCAATGGCCAGATTACAAAATTGTGCTATGCTTAACACCTCCCCAATAAATGTAATATTCCTAATTTGCGACAGCAAATTGGAATATTCTATTTTGTTTATTTTGCCACTTATAGTTTGTAAATAAGGGCAATAAAGGGCTATGACTTTCACTATTGACCACAAAAGAACACTAGCAAAGGGAATTTGTGGGGAAATTCAAGGACTCTTGTCCAACTCAAACCTCCTTGTGGGTAAAATTAAACTATTTTTAAAATATCTATGAATTAAAAATTACTAAGTCTCCAACTTGTGGATGAATAGTAATATTTTATTGAAGGAGTGTCCCACTAGCCATTATAATTTTTTCTATAAAGGCTAGGCTCTCCTCATTGTAAAATTGTGGTCAATTGAGATAATTTCTATTATAATAAAGAGCTCACATTTTGCAAACCCTTGTGTAAATTTATATCTGTGCATTGTGTGGAATGATTATTGTCTTTATTTCCTTTCTTGACATATTATTTTGGGACTAATTAAACCTAATATTTCTTGATGATAAATAAAATTATACTAAAACTAACTTTTTTTTCCATTGAATGGCTACCTAGTCAGTTGGAGAGAGCCAACTAGGGGGAAACCCCACTTGAGTTTTCTTGGTTTTTCAGTTAAATCGATCCAATCATTTGAACCATCTCTTGTATCTTACTGCACAAAAAAATCAAAGGTTGGAGATGCCATTTTTAGGAGAGGCTGCTCCTAAGTAGATTTGAAAGTCATCAAGAGGGTTCAGCGATACGAGGGGGTGATTTTCATCTTCGACCAAACTCGCTCCCTTGAAATAAACTTGATATATTGACCTAAGGGATACTGAATTCGCATTCCAGCAAAGGTAAGGCATAGGTATTACACAACAACTACTCTTATTTCAAAAATAGAAAACCTTTTTTTTCTGCAATTAGTTTAGGTTCTTTTGCCTGTTGGCTTGTATTATTTTACCTTATTAGCAAGTTTTATTCTTGGGGGAAATTGAGTTAATTGCTAGATCTAACCAAGAAAAGATATAAGGTTTATTTCAAAATATTTTTAAACTTGTATCTAGCTGTTTGGTACTATAGAACTGAAGTTTCCAAGGTTGTACCAAGTGGGATCTGCAATTTACAACAAGGTCTTTAGCCCTTATAGTGAGTACATCTACCTTAAAACCTTGTTATTTACTCTATAGTGTTTAATAGTTGTTATTATCAATATCTACAGTAATTTTTTATCATTTCCATCCATACTTAAGTGCTAAAATTAAATTTGGAAATTTCTAGGTGTGTAAACTAAGAGGGTTTTCACCTATATATATGAAAAGTATTTTCCAGCTTGCTGGAAATTCCCTTTTCAGTCCTATTTTGAATTAGGGGAGTCCCCAAAATCCTCTAATATTCACTCCCGTACCTTCTCCACCCCTAGACTAATCAGATTGTTGTCCCTGCATTTTTTGTAGATTTAACAGTCTGCTACACAGGGAAACAATATATTTTAATTTGCAGCTCCTTAGCCAGGGATACAAATCAAACAAGAATCACATTTTTGGTTAGAATTTTCAGTGTAGACCAAAATCCATAGGTTGCATGGTATACTTTCAATGATTTTTGGCTACTCATATTTGTTGTTTAGTTTTCAGCTGTTATAGTGACACATTCTACAGGTAGACAACTCATCTAAGTGAACACGTCCACTCTAGATGACTCCATATAAGCCATCGATCTTATTGAATAGTTACTTGGTGATAATTTAGGGACTCCTCCCTTGGCCATTTAGGGGGTGTTGGGCCTAAATAGAGGTGACTTGGGCTGCAGTGACAGTGGGTCTCTGCCTTGTCTGTGTCCATCCAACAAGTTGTCGGACCTTTGCAACACTGCTAATTTGATCAGTAATAAGAACCAATAAGGTTTGTAACTCAGGTTCAGGATACAACAAACAATGGAAATATTTCTTGGTTCAAAAATACTTTTAGTGTACAAAAAGAAGATGATCTATGGAAGCACCTATTCTAAGAGTTAACAATGGAAATATGTCTTGGTTCAAAAATACCTTTAGTGAACAAAAAGAAGATGATCTATGGAAGCACCTACTGTAGGAGTTCACTACTTTCCCATTTGGAGACAAATAAAAAATTCCTTACAAATAGTTAGAGGTGTTGTATCATGGCTACCTAATGATAGAGTAGACATCAAGTTAAAATATGATAGGATAATGGCAAATCCCCCACTAAGAGAATTCTCTATAAGGATGGGATCAAAAAAATTGGCTAACATATCTTGATGGAACTTTGATAGAAAATGAAATCATTGTGCTTCATCATCTCCAATTACAAGAGAGATTTACAACACTAGGAGAAGCTATGGACAAAGTTCAAAAGTTGGTGCCAATCTTGAGGATCATCAGGTGACAAGGGTTTGGCACAAGAAAGGAGGCACATGTATCATCATGGACTTCAATTCTCAGGGAAAGTTTTGAGGTGGTAGAGCCACAAAGGGTATGACATTCCATATGGGGCAAGGCAATCCTCCATAAGGTGAAACATTTCATATGGTTTCTAATGCAAAAAGGTTACTAACTATGTAGAGTTTTATAGGAAAAAAAAATTAACAAGACCCTCAATCTATTACTTATGCCAGAAGCATTGTGAACACTCCACCCATCTCTTTATGCATTGCTTGATTTCAAACATTACTTGGGATATGGCCTTCCAAGGACTTGTTAACTCTCTTCCCAGGGTAAAAAGTTACCCAAACATTCTTTAAAACTAGAAAAGAGATTGCCCCTTTCATTAAGGGGAAAACCTCTATTGGAAAAATTATAGTAGTTGGTATCTATCTATCTAACTTGAAAATATGGACAACTAGAAACAAGGTAGGTTGTGGACGATGTAAAATTGGCAATGAAAATGATTATTTCTAACAAAAATATTTAGGTTTAAGTCTCTGATGAATGGAGTAGAGAAGGAGGTGATTCTAAACTTGCTCAGGTTTCAGGGCATGCAAAATCCTAGATTAGTTCACTCAACTAGAATTAATTATAAAATTTAATTATTTTTTAATGTTAGACTTTGTAACAATTAAAAAGTGCAAAGTCAACATAAGATTAGATCATGGCCATTGATCTTAAAGGAGCAAGTGTAAATCTCAGCCCTTGGACCCTTCTGGAAGGACAAAGTTGCTCTATAAAGAGGAAATAAGGCTGAATTGAAAATTAGATTGAGTGACACCACTTGTGTTCAGAGCGCTCAGCAAGAGGAGGTTGATTCAGCAAGTCAGAAATCAGTGGGAGTGTTTCAACATCCAAGAGGACAAGTAAAAGGGTCATATGGCCTCACTCTTAGCTAATCAGCAAAGCTGAGTCACTTTGAAAGGGCACAGGAGGGAGGTCGAGTTCAACTTGGCCACACTGTACGACCAACATAACTAATCGTATGTCATGCAGCATTAGCCATACAGGCTGCAACCTCTCAGGGTCAAGTCGAGCTAAGTGAAGGCTCTGAACAACAATTTGATGAAAGGGCTTTTACCCAACTATACTTTTATCTTAGAATTTGTTGATGCTAATAAGAACACAAGATTGTAGGTTTTCCCTGGGGTTGGGGTTTCTTGACTGTTTATGGTGTTTATGTTTTATGGAGTGTTTGTCTTTAGTCTTTTCATTTTCTATTGTGCATGCTATGGTTTGTGACAATTTCACCAATGAAATCCTACTACAACAACTGATTAGATTTATCCTATTTGTTAATTAATTGAACAAATTATTTATTGAGTACTACGGTAAATATCGAAATCAAATACACTACAGCCTACACAACATAAAATATAGTGGAAAATACAACGCAGGAAAGATAGAAACACACATACAAGTACACAGTTATTTTTGGACAATCGACCCCAGAAAAACCCAACGTAGGAAAACCGGTGTAGAAACTGAGGGTTTTAATATTATGTAGTAGTAATCTAAGTACAAATCATTGGATGCCCAAACTGGCAATCTAATACAGAGAAAATAACTGATGAAAAGACAGTGAGAAAATCTCACAATGACATAGAAGATTCAACACTAATCTGAATTGGAGACAAGTTATCGTGCACTGTCTCTGTGCAGTAACTGCGTCTGCCTACGCAGTCACTACGTCACAGCTCCTGGGATTGCATCACACCTCTAGGTAATCTCCTGCTGATTGGAAACTCGACCGTCTTGGCGTCTGGTCTCACACCTTGGCTTTCGGCACTAGATCTCGACTGTATCCTAGCAGAATTGTGGACTCCATCTCAAACTCTGCGCTGCATCTGCGTGGCACTACACTGCCTCTCTGTGGCTCTCAATGTCTTCTCTACTCTGCACTCGCTAGATTTGGAAAACTTCCTCTGGTCTACTATTCCTGCCCCTCACTGCAAGAAAATCACTTGATCAGCTTCCGGCAACTCAACACTGCTTCTCTTGAGAATCTTATCTCTAGATATCTTACTCTCGCTATCTCGATGTATCCTCCGAGTGCCCATCGACCTCCTTATAATCTCTCATTGCCAAATCAACGACCAATATTAGATCCTAATCAATGGCTTATATTAACTTGGACTCGATCCATGCATTTATCTAGAAGATTCACACCCGATTTAATTAATACCCTTTAATTATTCTCATTTCCTAAGTTTTGACTTAGGAAACCATTTAAAATAATTAGTTATTTTAATTAAATCGTCTCCGGGTGGAATTTCTCCAAACGATTTATGGGTTTTGGAGAATGCATGTGTCTTAGCCCCTTTGCGAAATCTCGAGACTAGAGCACATCTGATGCTACTAAAATCAACACTCCCTCTTAGCAAGGAATGTGCTCAAGTGTTGACACCCATTGAAGCATCACTTTTGACTTTGTATCACCTCCTCCTGCGCTGCTGATGTATGGCCTCATTGCCCACCAACTACTGCGCAAAATTTGCGTTGCATCTGTGTTTCTATTGACTTTGCATACTGCTGCTAACTACTGCATCTGCACTCCGACTCTGTTGTTGCTGCCACTGCAACATCTGTAACTATGTCTCATCTATTGCTGCTGCAACTGAGAGATATCCATCATACTGAACCAATTGTGTTAAGTCTGATGCATCTGTCACCTGAGTCCTGACTGCCGCTAGCCTCTGCGTTGTCACTGAAGCTTTTGCACTACTGCTAACTCTACACAGTGTCAATTGCACTGCTGCCAACTCTGTTATGCGCTGCTCAGTTTCTAGCGCTACTAAGCACTGCATATGTCACTCTGGCACCTGACTGCACCAACTGTCACTGGTCCATCCTTCCACTACTTCTATGGGATCCCGTAGCAAGGAATTGATCCAAGAGGTGGACTCCTCAAGGATCCTACCCATCCTATTTCTCTTTGGGGCTACAAAACCAAATCACCCCACCTTACTCCTCGAGGTATCTCGGTGATCACGGAAAACTCTTCCTCCAATCTGGAGGGCAGTCTGTCGATCTCTATGGATGCAGCCTGTTGATCCTGCTTCTCCTCTTTTTCCCTCTTCTTGAGAGGTCACTGGGTAGCATAGGGACCAAGTTCACCACACTTGAAGCACTTGATCTTTGAAACGTCCTTATTTCTTCTGCATTGCTCCTGCTATCCTTTTGATGCAAGGGTTGCATTCACCTCTTCCTTCACCTCTGTTTTTTGTCCACTGACGTTGTTGCCTTCTAGGTTGCTCTTCACCAAGTCTCGCCTCAAATCCTCTTGCTGCAGATCTACCTACATGTGATCCCACTTTGGCAATGTTTCCCTACCCAAAATACTTTGGACAAGCACTTTCCATTCTTTCGAGACAACGTTTAGAGTTATCTGCACCATCTCTGTAGGTTGAGGCGCTGACCCTACAATTTCCAATTAATCTCAGACATCCTGAAGCCTGTGGAGAAAGTGGTCTATGCGTTCTTCCTTCTACATACGTGTGCTCTGCAACTTCTCTTCTCGATACATCTTCCATTACTTGGAAGATCCCTTTTACATTGTGGCAAGGGAGTCCCACATCTCTTTGGTCGTTCCAAGGGTTGTTGTGTGACATACGACATGATCCCGAACCCCATCAAGGATCATTCTCTTTGCCCTAGCCATCTTTTTATTGTACGCCTTCAACGGATCTGGATCTGCGGGGACAACCACCACACTATCGATGTAGGTTTTGAGACCGTACTCATCCAGAAGGAAGGAGATCCTTGCCTTCCAGATCACGTAGTTAGATGCTCCATCTAACCAATCCTAATCTCTCAACACAGCTAATGCCATCTTGCCAAACGACAAAGTCGAACTCTACCTCTAATCCTCCACGCAAATACTGATTGGCTCTACGCACTCCCTGCTGGAGTGAGCAAAACTGCTCTTGGCTATTACGGCTCTGCGTGGAAAAATAGAATTTCTTGGCTAGAAATTCTCTGAGGATAGAATTCCCTCAGTGTGCTCTTCTTTCCTCTTGACGCTTTTCTGCTTAGTGTGCTATTTATCGTGTACTACGGTAAATATCGAAATCAAATACACTGCAGCCTACACAACATAAAATACTGCAGAAATTGTTGAGATTTTGTATAGTTCATGTAGCATCTGGTGTGCTCTAGCCCTGAAATTTTGTGGAGGGGCTAGGACACACTTGATCTCCAAAACCTAGAAAGTGTTTTGAGAAATTTCAGTTGGTGTTCAAGTTATTCAATAATTAATTATTTTAATGTATTTCCTAAATCTAAACTTAGGAAAAGTAAATAATTAAAGTGAATTAATTAACACATGTGCTGAAATGTTCTAAAAGACATGGATCAAGAGGTCTTTTAATCTCAGCCATTGATGAATGTTTTAATCTTAGCCATTGATGAGATGAATGAAAAAGTATAAGAGAAAGGCTTGAGGGGCAGTTGGAACAGACACACAGTTGCAGAGCTGAGGAATAGATCTGGAATTATAGGGCAGGTTTGCTAAGAAATTCCGGAGGAATTTCCTGCAACGAGGGGTAGTATTGGCTAAGGGGATGATCTGATTTTGGAGCCAAGAGTCAGTAAGAGGCAGAGGAGCAACAAGAAGGACACCGCAGAGAAGCAGAGCAACAGCTACGCAGGTGCTACGTAGGACAACGCAGAGGCTCCAGGGGCTTGCAGAAGTTACACAGAGGGTGTTTAGGGCTAGTATAAGGCCTGCGTCACCCTTCCAGGGGTTACGTAGTCTCTCTCTAGGTAGCACAGTGGCATTCTGAGGCTAGCAGGGCTGATGCTGGGGCTTCAGGGGCAGCGCTGAGGGTTTCTAGGGCCAGATCCGGGCTGAGTTCTGTAAATCCCGTTTGAGGGTGTGGATCAGTCAGATATTTGGCACTAGAACTTTAGGTTAGTTGCATATTTGATTTCTTTTATTCTCTGTTGGGTTTTCTAGATCTAGAACCCATATTCACTGTACTCTGAATCTACTTAATAAAATAAACCCTCATATCTACTGCACCGGATTTCCCGCTTTGGGTTTTTCCGACGTCTTATGTCCAAAAATCCATGTGTCACTTTGTTGGATGAGCGTATTATTCAGTAAATGATCTGCATGTGTAGGCTGTAGTTGTGTTTATTTCGGTATTTTCTGAATCTAATTTTTGAAAATAACTTGTATTAATTTAAATCAAGTAGGAGGAATAAACCACGATACTACAGTAGAATTTTCACATGGTATCAGAGCAATAGTAGATCAAGATGAATCTCCAGCAATCAACTGAAGAAATATTTTTCTGCAGGGTGGCAGAAGAAGCAACAGATTTGGAAAGGGCATCTTGACAATAGGAGAACGCAGATCTAGAAGAGGACAACGTTGAAGCTACAGAAGGCCATCAGGCTTACGCAGACCCTTCCCAAGGCAGCGCAAGGACTGCGTCACCTAGTCTGGGGTTACGTAGTCCACTTCTGATCAGCGTTGAGGCTACGCTGGGCCAGTCAGTGAGACGCAGTCCAATCATTTCTCCAGTTGCAGAAGTATTTTGCCAACATCTGGAAGCAGTGCTTCAGATCTTCAGCAGTGCCGGTGGGGTGGAGATTCTGCAGGTGCAGAATTGTGCCTAGCTAAGTCAACAAAGGCGGGAGGAAGAAAGTCACTCAGCAGATCTGAGTTAAACAAATATGAGATTCGATCGGGAGGATCAAAGAGTGTTGTCCATTTATGTTTGGGTGAAAGATTTCCAAGAGGGAAATCAGTCTTAAGCAGAGGCAGTTACTAGAGGGTTTCTAGTCACCAAGAAACCCAGATCCAGAGGGAGAAGAAGTACTGTTTTTGTCAGATCTGAGCAAGATGGATCGATATGGACTAAGGGATCAAGATAGATTGGACGACGTCCAACTATGTTATCTGGAGGGTTAGAATCCTTTCAGTTATGGAAGAGTATGGTCTCAAAGATCATGCAGAGAAGGTTCTTGTTCTACCAACCGATGCAGATCCTCTGAAGAAGTATGAAGAAAATCAAGAGCGGATTAAGTGTTTGATCATAGACGGAGTCAAGGACCACGCGATTCCTCATATCGCTGGAAAGACTACAACAAATGACATGTGGGTAGCCTTGGACACGATGTACCAAGAAGGCTCCGTCCAAAGAGGAATGCTTCTGGAGAACCATATGTGGTTGTCCCAAATGATGAAGGGTGAAGAGATAATCCATTCCTCTTCAGGCTTCAAGCCATTCGAGATCAGCTGGTTGGCATTGGTGCTACTCTAGGTGAGGAGCTTGTAGTGAGGACTGCTCTGAATGCAGTCTTGGAAGATTGGGAAATGTTTGTCCAATGCATTCTGGGAAGGGCAGTGTTACCATCTTGGGCTGACATGTGGGCTATCCTCTGCCAAGAGGAGATCATGAGGGTCACCAAGCGGCAGAATATCAGTGGAGGAAGTGGAAAGGCCAAATTCAAGGAAGAGGAGGAGGATGCAGTCCTTGCATCAAGGGAAAAGAAATAATAAGGGAATAAGAAGAAGAACCTTTCCAAGGTACGATGCTTTAACTGTGGTGATCTTGGAAATTTCGCCACCAGTTGTCCTAAGAAGAAGGACAAAGGATCTTCTAATTCTAAGGTTGTAGTAGCAAAGGATGATGGCTCTGATGATGATGCAGCCATGAGTGCTCATGTGCCTCGAGAGAAGAGGTGGGGTGACATGGATCTGTAGAGCATCTACAGACTGTGTGGCAGGATCCTTGAGTCAGCCCTACTCTTGGACCACATATGAGCTACGGGAGCCTTAAGACGGTAGCGGGATGAGTCGGGAGATGGTTGCAGAAGGCCACATTGAAGTAGAAGAGGGAACTAAAGAGATGCAGACGGAGTAGCGCAATGCAGAGGCAGCAACAACGTGAAGGCGGTAGCGCAGAGAGGTTGATGGGACTTCAGCAGCGCAGAGAAGCTATGCTCACGTAGTGCAATGTTGCAGGATGACAGTGTCTCCAGGAGGACAATGTAAATCAACATCCAGGTAGCTTCAGTGATGGAAGGAAACTTGACTTATCTATCAAACAGTTGGGCAGAGTCCTTCAGTTGCTTACTTCTCGGCAACTGAGTTGCAGTGCAGCAATTAGCAGTGGCAGTGCTATGGGTAGCATGATGCAGCAAGTTGAGAGGGAGCTAGAGTATAGATGTGGTAGTGTCAGTGGAAGTTGCATGGGAAGCAGTACAGAGAGCAATAGTGCAGTGGATGGAGGGAAACAAGCCAAGCATCAACAATACAGAATCTAGCTTCAAGATCTTGTAGTGCATGGTGTGGATGCATTGCTAGAGCACACTCTGTGCTAAGAGGGAGTGTTGAGATTTTGTATAGTTGGTGTAGCATCGGGTGTGCTCTAGCCCTAAATTTTGTTGAGGGGCTAGGACACACTTGATCTCCAAAACCCAGAAAGTGTTTTGAGAAATTTCAGTTGGTGTTCAAGTTATTCAAATAATTAATTATATTAATGTATTTCCTAAGTCTAAACTTGGGAAAATTAAATAATTAAAGTGAATTAATTAACACATGTGCTGAAATGTTCTAAAAGACATGGATCAAGTAGTCTTTTAATCTCAGCCATTGATGAATGTTTTAATCTCGACCATTGATGAGATGAATGAAAAAGCATAAGAGAAAGGCTTGAGGGTCAGTTGGATCAAACACACAGTTGCAGAGTTGAGGAATAAATCTAGAATTCTAAGGCAGGTTTGCTAAGAATTTCCGGAGGAATTTCTTGCAACGAGGGGTAGTATTGGCTAAGGGGATGATCTGATCTTGGGCAAGAAATGCTAAGGCGGAGGAGCGAGCAACAGGGCCCGGTGCGGAAACGGAGCAACAACTACGCGAGTCTTGCGCGGCGCTACGCGAGGACGCGCGAGAGGCTCCAAGGGTTGCCGTTACGCAGGGTCTCCGGGGCTAGCGTAAGGCCTGTAAGGCTGCGTCACCCTTCCGGGGGTTATGCGATCTCTCTCTGGCAGCGCGGTGGCATTTTGAGGCTAGCGGGGCTGATGGCAGAGCTGATGCTGGGGCTTCAGGGGCAGCGTTGAGGGTTTCTAGGGCTAGATCCTGGCTGAGTTCTGTAAATCCCGTTTGAGGGTGTGGATCAGTCAGATAGTTGGCACTAGAACTTCAAGTTAGCTGCAGATTTGATTTATTTTATTCTTTGTCAGGTTTTCCAGATCTGGAACCCAGATTTACTGTACTCAGAATCTACTTATTAAAATAAACCCTCATATCTGCTGCACCTGTTTTCCCGCTTTGGGTTTTTCCGGGGACTTATGTCCAAAAATCCATGTGTCACTTTGTTGGATGAGTGTATTATTCAGTAAATGATCTGCATGTGTAGGCTGTAGTTGTGTTTATTTCAGTATTTTCTGAATCGAATTTTTGAAAATGACTTGTATTAATTTAAATCAAGTAGGAGGAATAAACCAAGACACTGCAGTAGAATTTTCACAGAAAATACAACGCGGGAAAGATAGAAACACACATAAGTACACCATTATTTTTTGGACAATCGTCCCCAGAAAAACCTAATGTGGGAAAACTATTGCAACAATCGAGGGTTTTAATATTATGCAGTAGTAATCTAAGCACAAATCATTGGATGCCCAAACTGGCAATCCGATACAGAGAAAATAACTGACGAAAATATAGTGAGAAAATATCATAATGACATGAAAGATCCGACACTGATCTGAACTGGAGACAAGCTTCCTTGCGTTGTCTCTGCACAATAGCTGCATCTGCCTACGCAGTCACTGCGTCACAACGCTCCACCATCCTGCCCAGTTAGAAACTCGACCTACGGCCCTACGGGTCTCGCATGACCAAGCGCACCTGAGTCTGGCTGTTTTGTGGAATTACCGGACTCCTACAAAGCTCTGTGTTGCCTCTCTGCGGATCTCAATGTCTTCTCTCCTCTTGTTTCTCCTGGTAGGGAAAAAATTCCTACGGTCTATCCCTGCCCCTCCTTACAAGAAAATCCTTTCCGATCATCCTCCAGATAACTCAACTTATTTGCTTCTCTTAAGAATTCGATGTGTGACCCATTCCCAAGTTATACGCAAAATAATATTAGCGTGTATACGATATACGCATTTGATAGCTACACATGCACATATCGCACACATCGCACTAGTACACCTACCTACTAATATCAAGATTTCCTAAGTTAGAGATTTAATATTAAGATTAACTAAGTATAAATTATATGAAAAAGGACCAATAAAAGAAAATAATATAATTTAATTAAAATATAAAGTTAATTCATTAAGTTAAAAATGAATATTCAAATATTAAAAATTAATCTTAAAGAGTACTTAAATGTAAGTCAAATGCTCCATAAATAAAACAACCGTATATCCCACCTCCATAAATATATTCATATCCACGTTAATGTGAATCACATCACCATAAATACATATAATATCAACATTAATGCGGATATGATCTCGAGAGGTAAGAGGCGGTGGAGGAGGGTTATTTAAGTGATGAAATATGGAGGAGAGGGGGTCATGTTTTTTGAGCAAAAACAAATTCTGCTTGAAAGAGATAAATTGTCTGGGACAGAGACTCGGTGTTCTTGGAATTCTGGGCACGGGGGCAGAGGAGGCATCCTCTGGGTTTAGGATTGTTTCCTAAATTGGCTGGGAGGAACCGAGTGTTTCTGTAATCTGTCTGCTGCATTCACGAGAGAACCACCGCTCAAGAAATCTTCAGCTCGCTTCAGGTTTTGCTTCTGGTTTTCAGGTATTCCTCTATGTATAGATAGTTACTTTTGTAAGTTGAAATTTCAATTTAAGCTGTTAAGCTCCTCTCAATAGATTTTATACTTAAATCAAAGATCAGATAAATGCATGTAAGAAATCATAGGAATGAGTCTTTACACATGGTAACAGAGCTCTTGTTCAAACTTTCAGACTTGTTAGATTGAGGTTAAACCTGCTTGAGTCTTCAGTCTTAGTTATGGAAGATAGACAGATTTTAAGTTTAATTAGCAACTGTGTTATAAGCCTCAAACAGCCGCATTCAATCCCAGAATAAGTGTTTGATTACTTTGCCTGAAGAGATCTTGGTTAATCCTGTAGAGGTTGATCTTCAAACTGGTTTTAAATCCTCTGCTTAAACTTCAATGTCCACACCTATGCAAAAGATTGGTTAACGAATTAAAACATCAAATATTCAGAAGTTTTCTGCATACCTACAAGGTTACTGCCTTTAACATTACAGTAATAATAATTTGGATTCTATGTGATGTAAAGGTGCTGCCTCAGAGACCCTTTATGACAGGCCAATATCCATTCTCTATGGGAAAAATTACTTTACCTGAATGCCATCTGGCAAATTCATAGAAGAGAACATTAGCAGAGCATGCGGATTAAAGTTGATGTCCACAAACCATCGTTTTGAAGCAACCTCAAGCACTCCACCAACTACAATGTCACCATTCTCTGGCTTATATCTGGCTCTGAGCCAATATTTCGCATGTAGTACATTTAGGATGCTAAACCATCACGTCCCGGCAACTGCCTCCTTCAAAATAACGAGGTGAGAAGAAAAGGTGCAATTCAGGGCTAGGATTTTGCAATCCTTGCCCAGACTGATCAGCCCCACTGCAACAACATCCCGTCTAGTCTAGACATCTTCACAGACAATTATACAATATTAGTAATCATGACACTATATATATATATATATATATATATATATATAATCTGGAAAAGCCTCAATTCGAATCTGAATATAATTACAATACTGTTGATCATCGCTCAGCTTCCAATAGATGACATAATCCCAGCGCTTGGCGCCAACAAGAGAACGTAGCCGTTCTTGTAGCACGGCTAGATGGATGTTCAATGACCTGCTTCTACACAAGTTAGAAAACATGACAGTTTACAAAACTCAGATCGAGAGATTGAATCCCGCAAATATAATTAAAATACCTCTTCTATCGATCGAATCAAAATTAAAATACATACTGTCTGGTTTCTCGTGAGCTAGCCCGAGTAACTGTTTTATTGCCCATACCACTTATTCTAACAACAGAAATAACATTCATAGACAGAATTTCAGAGACTTAATAATTATTTATAACGCCGATCGGTCCCTGCAAGAAGGCGGAGCCGATCTATACGAGCGGATGTTAGCAAGAAGAAGAGGAGAAACGGGAATTCATTAATTTCTTCGTATCCACTGAGTATTTACTGAGAGTATTAAGGATTGGAACGTCAAGAAATGGATTTGAGTGTGGCAGACAACATTATTACACCGATTTTGGCAAGAAGAGTCGGGCTTTAGAGAAAAAAAAAAACTTTTAACTTTTTCTAAACAAGGCGAGGGCCTCATCACCCAGTTGCTCAGACATTCACGTTCTCTAAATCAAGAACCAAAAATGTTCTTTCCAGGGCCAAGAAAACAAAACATTCCCAAACTAGACGGAGCCGGCGATAAATGTAAATATTCCCCGCTGCTCGGCTAGGCAGTTGTGAGCGAATCCCCTCTGAGAATCGACATGTCAGGGGGGAGTACGAGTGCATCAGCCATTGCCTTGCGATCACCAGATGCCTTTGTACGCCTTAGTAGCCGGGAATGGTGTCACCCTCATTGACACAGACTAAGGAAGGGAGCTTTGAGGTTGGATGTAGCAATTGCTGTTAGGCTCTAGAGAGTCTAGCTTGCTAGTTGTCGGTCAGATGAAAGTGAACTCCCCTCATTTTGGCCATCGCTAATACCAGGGAGTAATTCGTGGTATGAAAAATCACTAATACAGTGCGAAGTCAGTGTCAGTGTTATTATCTAACTGAGCTTTTGAAGGCAATTTAAAAACCTCTCTTTCGTGAAAAATTTATCATCACTGCCCGACTGTGCCTGCGTGAGAAAATCTAAGAAAACACATGGACATCGCTGTGCCATCTGGGTTACATATGATTCGTTGTCGAAAGCTCAAAATCGACGTGTATTTAAGGAAGCCACGCTAAGGTTTATGCCACCGATATTAATATATCGTGTCGCCCGAGTAAGAATATAACATTTAACGTACATCCTTGGGTTTTAGATGTAATAAAATGCGGGTATATATATATTAATTTAAATTAATACTCAAATCATATAAATTACTTTGAACGGAACGTGCCAAGGGAACTATAATATTAGTATATGCGAGGTTGGTTGTAATGTTCACCCCTCCAATGTATTAAACTGCCAACGCACATTAAAATGTAATATATCAGATGTCTTAATGTACCCTATATATACGACCCTGCCATATGTTACAAGACCTCCAATATTAACATATGGAATTTATTATTCAAAAATGAAATTTTAATGATATTTATTACCACATATTATATTATAACTTAAAGAGCGTATATATTCAACTATGGTTAACTTAGACAATAGTTTAAATCACAAAACTAAATACTTCACTTCAAAGATGGGTAGAGATTTGATAGTTTTGTATATGGTGTAAAAGTTTTAATACTTGTATCTATGGCTGAAAAAGTATAGTGTGTATTTGTTTATATACTTGATTAAAGATAGTAATTATTTGTAAAATATATATATAATCAAGCTAATTGTAAATTGAGCAATGCATAAACATTTACCAATATATTTATATAAATTCGTTTGGAAGTTCGATTTTGTATAAAATAAATTTAACAATTGTAGTTTAACTCTTATTTATTTTGTTACAAAAGCAGGTAAAGAAAATCAATATTAAAGTATTAGTTATAGACATAAATAGCTGAAAATTAATAATCCCTTCTATAAACTGCATCTAGGACTGAACATTCTAGACATTTTTCAAACCCACACTATGATCTATGAAAACCCCTGCATCTCACTCTAGAGTTAGTACGCATAAAATACCCTGCATAGGACAAGGAGGTCGCGTTGCCACCCTCCTTGACCTCGGTACCAGTAAGACCTGCCTACAGGTAAAATAGCAAAAGAACTATACCTGTATGCAAGCTCAAAATCTTACGAAAATTATATTCTGTCAGTCTGAAAATTTACCCACTTCTCATAAATTTATTATGTATTTCAGGAAAAGTTACAATGTTTAACACGTACCAAAGGCAGCAGTGCTAGCGAAATGCATCGCCGCCACCTCCACCTTCACCATCACCATCGCCACCATCAAGATCGCCGTCAGCACCTGTTGCTCCACCCGATCTGACTACTGTGATGAGCTCATTAGAAGCCATTTTGGAAACATTGAAAGAGTCGCAGTCGACCAGGAACAAGGAGGAACGACGTCATCTAGAGGAAAGACAATCAGAAAAGCCTAAGGATTATGATTACAAGCCTCTTAGAGAAGATATTTCGCGGGAATTGCAAAAGATTAAACTCCCGGAATTCTCTGGAGGACGAGCTGGAGAACATGCGGAAGCATGGTTGGAAGGGATGATAAGATGCTTCGCACTAAGAGAATATTCTTCCACTTCTAAAACAAAGATCGTTGTATTCCAACTCAGGGGGAATGCTCTGATTTGGTGGGGAAATCTGGAAAAACAGCTGCATCTCACGTCAAATGTCGTTCCTTGGGAGTTTTTTGTGGACCGATTCCGTGCGAAATACTTACCACCTTTCTTTCAAAAGCAGCAAACCAGAGCCTTACATACTCTAACCCAAAGTGGTAAAACCGTGGAAGAATACGAGATAAAGTTTATGGAACTTGTAAAATATGTTCCTTATCTACACACGGATGAACGCCAAGCCGAACGTTTCGTATTTGGGTTAAATCCTCGAATTATGGCCATGGTAAGAATGTGGAAGCCATCGACGGTGGCAGAGGCGGTTGAATGTGCTCATTATGCAGAAGAACATCTGGGGATTAAAAGAGATTTCAGGCCAGCTGAACCAATACCGCAAGCATTTACAGGAAGGACTCCCCGAAATTTCTTCCGAGGAAATAACTCGAGGCCACCTCCTTATGGTAACAGGTTTACCCCAAAAGAAGCGGGAGCAGGAGCTCCCATGACCATAAATGCAATAGCTTCCGAATCCTCAAACATCAATCCTTGGAGATCTCGAGGGACTGGTAATCGGAGAAGGACTGGGAGAGGAAGTGGCACTAGGAGACAGAGCTCTTGTTCTGGAATTTTTCAGTGAAACTCAAAGGGACTAGCCCAGGTGGACTGTTGGGGGTGTGGAGGACCTCATCTTCGGCGTGATTGTCCGGAGAACTCTCGGCGAACAGGAAAAGGACCATCATCAGATGCCCAAAGCAATCATAGAATCCATGTTGTCGTCAACAACAACCAAGCAACACATCAATCCACAGTAGTGGAATCTTCAGGTACAATCAATGGAATAAAAATCAAAATCTTATTTGACACTGGAGCTACTGATAGTTTTATTTCATCTTATACATTAAATAAATGTGGGTTGGTGGAACGATTTCAGACAGGTACAAATGGCTTCGGGAGACCTTCAATCGGTAGAATTAAGTGTTGAGGATTGCAAAGTTGATCTAGGAGTCTGTTTGACCAAACTAAAAGTATATGTCACGGCCCTAGGAACTTACGACCTGGTGATAGGAATGGATTGGTTAGAGTCTCATCGAGCATGGGTAGATTGTTCCGAGAAAACAATACTTTGCGTAAATGATATGGGTGAGACAATCCAAATTCAAGGTATTAAGAGAAAAGTATCCTTGCGTTTCATCTCAGCCATGCAAATGAAGCGGTGCTTAAGGAAGGGTTGTCAAGTGTATGCCGTTCAAATGGTAAGCAAATAAAAAGGGCCTTCCTTAGATCAGTATCCAATTCTATCGGAATTTCCGGATGTTTTTCCAAAGGAATTACCTGGGCTGCCTCCTAGGAGAGAGTTAGACCTCACCATTGAATTGATACCTGGTACAGAACCTATATCTAAAACTCCTTACCGAATGACTGCCCCGGAACTACAAGAATTGCAAATACAGCTGAAAGAAATGTTAGATGTAGGGCACATTCGACCCAGTGTTTCACCATGGGGTGCTCCTGTAATCTTTGTCAAGAAGAAAGATGGTTCATTACGACTGTGTGTGGACTATCGAGATTTGAACCGGGCCACGGTAAAGAATAGGTATCCAATGCCTCGCATTGACGACCTTTTCGATCAAATGAAAGGAGCTACAGTATTTTCAAAGATCGATCTGCGATCAGGTTATCATCAACTCAGGATTAGCGAGAGCGATGTTTCTAAGACTGCATTCCGAACTCGTTTCGGGCATTATGAATTCATTGTGGTGCCATTTGGGTTGACCAATGCACCTGCAGTCTTCATGAACCTTATGAATAGCGTTCTCCGCAAATATCTCGACAAATTTGTACAAGTTTTCTTAAACGATATTCTCATTTAATCTAAGAATGAGAAGGAGCATGAAGAGCATCTTCGGATAGTGTTATCTTGTCTCAGAGAACACAAGTTATATGGAAAATTATCCAAATGCGTTTTCTTTCAGAAGGAAATCCATTACTTAGGTCATATCATATCGGGCGAAGGAATCTTTGTAGACCCTGAAAAAATAAACACAATCAGGGAGTGGCCGATACCTAAGAATGCATATGAAATACGTAGTTTTATGGGTTTAGCAGGTTACTACCGAAGGTTTGTAGAGGGATTCTCCAAAATCGCAAAGTCGATCACAAACCTCCAACGCAAGGGTGTTAAGTATGAATGGACTGAGGAATGTGATAAAGCTTTTTTTGAACTTAAACGATTATTGACTAGTGCACCGATTTTGCAAGTACCGGATATGGATAAAGATTTTACGGTGTGTACTGACGCATCTAAGCAAGGGTTAGGTGCGGTATTAATGCAAGAAGGAGGCGTAATAGCATACGGTTCGAGAAAATTAAAACCCCATGAAGAACTTTATGCTACGCATGATTTAGAGTTAGCCGCGGTGGTTTTAGCTTTAAAGATGTGGAGACACTACTTGGTAGGGAGAAACTTTGTGCTTAAAAGTGACCACCAAAGTTTACAGTATTTATTCACCCAGAGAGACTTAAATGCAAGACAAAGACGATGGAGTGAACTCCTAAGCGAATACGATTTTGCGATTTCATATATAAAAGGGAAGGAGAATGTTGTAACAGATGCTTTGAGTAGAAGACCTCGAATATTCTCCCTCGTACCTATCAGGGTGAACTTGAGAGATCAAGTGCTTGAACATCTTGTAAGAGATAGTTGGTACTTAAAAGTAAGGTCGGGGCTCGAAAGCAACCATTCGAAGGAACCTAAGTTCAAAGGATATGATCTGGAAGAGAACGAAATTCTACGATTTCACGGAAGGATGTATATACCAGATAGTGGAGATCTCTGAAACACCATCTTGAAGGAAGCACACCGAGCAGTGTATTGTGCACATCCTGGGGTAAAGAAGATGTATGCTGACACTAAGAGACTCTTCTTCTGGTCAGGCATGAAAAACGACATTGTCAAATTTGTCGCTAGGTGCCTTGAATGTCAGCAAGTAAAAGCTGATCATCGTCACCCAGCAGGTCTCTTACAACCTCATGACATCCCTATGACCAAATGGGAGATAATTTCTATGGATTTTATCGTTGGGCTGCCTCTTACGCAACAAAAGCATAATGCCATTCTGGTTGTAGTGGATAGGTTAACAAAAAACGCCCATTTCATCCCAGTAAGAGATACTTATGAAGTAGCTGATGTAGCTCGGGTATTCATAAATGAAATCATCAGATTTCATGGAGTACCTAAGAAAATCATATCCGACAGAGATCCTCGGTTCACATCAAGGTTCTGGAATTGTATGCAGTCGGCCTTGGGAACTCAGTTAAATTTGAGTATTGCCTATCATCCTGAGACCGATGGACAGACAGAAAGGGTAAATCAAGTACTCGAGGATATGCTAAGGATGTATGTTATGGACCAACAGTCACGCTGGGAAAAGTACTTACCCTTGGTAGAATTTGCTTACAACAATAGCTATCATAGTTCAATCGGGATGCCGCCATTTGAAGCATTATACGGAAGACCTTGCAGAACGTCGTTGAGTTGGGACAGGTTAGAAGATCGAATAATCGTCGGACCAGACTTGATCCAAGAGATGGAGGATCAGATAAAATTGATTAGACAACGGTTAAAAGAGGCTCAGGATAGATAGAAAAGTTATGCGGACACTCGCAGGACAGATAGAAGCTATGTGGTAGGAGATCAGGTTTTCATCCGCATTAGACCAAATAAGAGCACCATCCGGTTTGGGAGGGGGACAAAATTATCCCCCCGGTTTATAGGACCGTTTGAAGTCCTGGAAAAAGTTGGACCTGTCGCTTATCGTCTTGCACTGCCACCCCACCTGCACAAAATTCATAATGTATTTCATGTATCTACCTTACGACACTATATTGCTGACAAATCTCATGACCTTCAATGGAAGGAACTGCAGGTATCGGACGAGGGAACCATTACGGTCGAACCATTACATATTCTGGAACGTAGGGTTCGACAGCTCAGGAACTGACGGATAGACCAAGTTAAAGTCCAGTGGGACAAATATAGTCCTGGATCCGCGACTTGGGAGGATGCTGAGACTTTATGCCAGAATTACCCCAACTTACGCTAAATTTTGAGAACTGAAAACTTTTTTTTATACGACTACTCTATTTTGATACTTGAAACTTTATTTTGAATTATCACGTAAAAATGAATTTTACTTGCTGTTACATGAATACCCATAAAGAACGGATGTTACTTAACTCTAGTGATACCGAATATATGCTATTGTTTGACTTTACTAGTACAGGGATACCAACATGCCTTATGTCATTTAAATTATCATTGCAGGAATATGAAATCTAGATCATAGATCACATTATGAATGACATCATGTATCAATTCATTTTATTTGCATCTCCATATGATTGAAGGAAAAGAAATAGAAGAGTAACTACATTTTAAATATCAAAGTGAAACATATTGCTATATAGGTTGAACATGGTTAAAACAATGCATCATAGATAGAACATGTATGAACTAACATGAGCAGTATCTAAACGAGAAATTGTATTAGACATATCGATACATATGTGGGCAAGTGTTTTAACCAAGTATGTTATATAAGTTCTAGGATCAATATCATAGATAGCAATATATTTTGAATGTGTAGAAATTGTTATATGGGTAACAATTTGTTATGAACAATATAGATGCATATGCTGTAATGTGTGTACGAGTGTTTACATTGCAGAATGTGTACAAGTGATTACCTTACAGAATACAGATTACAGAAACAATCTATGTGATGACAGAATTCCAAGATCAGTTGAGACTCCCTGAGATCCCACGATAGGCTGTTGACCCTGGTCCTACTGGGAGGGGTGGAGGTGTTGCCCACCGTTTATCCTCCAATACCTGGAGTCATGGGAAGACTATGCGAGTCACGCTCCCCTAGATGAGTGATGATGACTGCCGGATGCCTACAAGCATGTCAGGTTGATGTAATCGACGCTGATATCCTTAAGGTCTATGAATGGATCAGTAAAACTGATGCCATGGCATATTCTTGTAGAGGACGGATAGGATGGAAGTGGAAGAGATTAGGAAGGATAGGATGATTTTAGAATAGTTTGGAGATTCGGTTGAGATGGGAAGTAACAATTAAATTACAGATACATACTTATTCAAACGGAAATTCAATCTTAAAATACAAGCATTCTACAATCACCCTAATCTCTAAAAAAACACAATTATTGATATGAGTATATAAAACACTAAACTTTGGGACGAAGTTTTCTGAAGGGAGGAAGTATGTAACGATTCATTCCCTAGTTATACGCAAAATAATATTAGCGTGTATACGATATACGCATTTGATAGCTACACATGCATATATCGCGCACATCGCACTAGTACACCTACCTACTAATATCAAGATTACCTAAGTTAGAGATTTAATATTAAGATTAAAGATTAATATTAAGATTAACTAAGTATAAATTATATGAAAAGGGACTAATAAAAGAAAATAATATAATTTAATTAAAATATAAAGTTAATTCATTAAGTTAAAAATGAATATTCAAATATTAAAAATTAATCTTAAAGAGTATTTAAATGTAAGTCAAATGCTCCATAAATAAGACAACCGTATATCCCACCTCCATGAATATATTCATATCCACGTTAATGTGAATCACATCACCATAAATACATATAATATCAACATTAATGCGCATAAGACCTCGGGAGGTAAGAGGCAGTGGAGGAAGATTATTTAAGTTATGAAATATGGAGAAAAGGGGGTCATGTGTTTTGGGCAAAAAATACAAATTATGTTTGAAAGAGATAAATTGTCTGGGAGGGAGACTCGGTGTTCTTGGAATTCTGGGCACGGGGGCAGAGGAGGCATCCTCTAGGTTTAGGATTATTTCCTAAATTGGCTGGGAGGAACTGATTTTCGTTGTAATCTGTCTGTTGCGTTCAAGAGAAGAACCACAGCTCCAGCAATCATCAGCTTGTTTCAGGTTTTGTTTCATATTTTCAGGTATTCCCCTATGTATAGATAGTTACTTTTGTAAGTTGAAATTTCAATTTAAGCTGTTAAGCTCCTCTCATTAGATTTTATACTTAAATCAAAAATCAGATAAGTGCATGTAAGAAATCATAGGATCGAGTCTTACATCCGAATCTCTAGATCTCTTGCTCTCGCTATCTTAGTGTATCCTCCAAGTTCCCATCGAGCTCCTTCTTGTAATCTCTCGTTGAAAAATCAACTACCAAGATTAGATCCTAATAAATGGCTTAGATTAACTTGGACTCGATCCATGCCTTTATCTAGAAGATTCACACCCGATTTAATTAATACCCATTAATTATTCTCATTTTCTAATTAATTAAAAATAATTAATTATTTTAATTAAATCCTCTCCGGGCAGAATTTCCCCAAACGATTTCTGGGTATTGGAGAATACATGTGTCTTAGCCTCTCTGCAAAATCTCAAGGCTAGAGCACATCTGATCCTACAAAATTCAACATGGTCAGAAACTCAATAGTGTTTACAGTTTAAATTTCAGTTTTGCACCTTTAGTTTTGAATTTTTGGGTATAAAAATTTAGTAAACTATAAATCAGATTTTTGAGTTTTAAAATTCTAACATGGTATCAAAACCCTAGCCTCTGATTAGAATCCAAAACACTAGTGTTTCTTCCACAGAAGTAGGTTCAACATTCAAAGGGAGTAGAAAATACCAAGTCGACTTTACAATTAGGGTTTCAAAAAGCAATGGCGTACCAAGGACTTCATTTTGATGATAGGCTTGAGGGTGCCTCAAACTACTTTCCATGGAGAGAAGAAATTGGTGTAGTTCAAAAGGAGCAGGGCGTAAGGGACTTTGTGGACAAAGTTCCGACATTTCCCACTGCCCCCACATTACCCCCTTAATTTCCTGTTGTGCATGCTATGGTTAGAAACTTAGTAGTGTTTATAGTTTAAATTTCAGTTCTGCACCTTCAATTTTGAATTTCTGGGTATAAAAAAATGGTAAACTATAAATCAGATTGTTGAGTTCTAAAAACCTAACATGGTATCGGAGCCCTAGCCTCTTATTAGAAGCCAAACCACTAGTGTTTCTTCCACAGAAGTAGGTTCAACATTCAGAGGGAGTAGAAAAGAACAAGTTGACTTATCAACTAGGGTTTCAAAAAGCAATGGCGTACCAAGGGATTCATTTTGAAGATAGTCTTCAAGGTGCTTCAAACTACTTTCCGTGGAGAGAATGAATTGGTGTAATTCTAGAGGAGCAGGGTGTATGGGACTTTGTGGACAAAGTTTCGATGTTACCCACTGACCCTCAACTACTGGCTGCTCATAACAAAAAGGACGCTAAGGCAAGGATAATTCTGCTTGAAGGGGTCAAAGATCACATAATACCTCACCTCTTTGAGAAGAATACGGCCAAAGAAGTGTGGATAGACATTGTGGGTTTGTACCAGAGCAATAATGAGACCAGGATAATGATGCACAAAATCAAGTTGATGAGCATCAAGATGTCAAAATTAGATTTCGTGGTGACTTACCTCACCAAGTTTACCCAAGTGAGGGACGAACTGGGAGGAGTGGGCAAGACTACCCCAATCTCTAAGTTGGTGCACCTAACATTGCAGGGCTTCACCAAACCTTGGGAGAATTTTGTCAACGAGGTTGTGGCTAGGGAGAAGCTCCCAGATTGGGAGAGACTATGGAGCGATTTCGTCCAAGAGGAGATTTGGAGAGGATCTTTGCTAGGGTCTTATGCCAAGACTAAAGATGAAGAAAATTTTTCCCTAGCTAGAAAAAAGGGAAAATCGAAGGGCAAGAAAGGTGGTGAGATAAGCTCCAAGGGAGAGAAGAAGAAGGACTTCAACAAAATTAGATGTTTCTCATTCCTGTGAAAATTTCTGAATCCTCTAAATAGAAACCCTACTGCAGAAATCTCTAGTTTACTTCTCCTACTTGTGTTTTTAAATTAAAAAGTTATTTTTAGAAATATTCAGAAAACATTGAAGTAAACACACTGCAACCTACACAAACATACAAATCAAGTACTAAAGAATTAAGCACATTTGACAAAGGACACAAGATTTTTCGGATAAATGTCCATGGAAAAACACAATGCGGGAAAATTGGTGCAACAACTCTTGAGGGTTTTATTATTAAGTAGAATTCTGAATACAATCTAGGGTACTAGTAGTGGTTTACCCAACAGAGAAAATATCGGCAGAAGTACCTCTATCCCCACAGATAGAAAATATGGTTGATTCAGCCGAGGATGAAGAACCCCACAGGTGCCTACACAGTCACTGTGTCACCCTTCAGTGTGGCTACGTCACCCCTTCTGGATCTGCTAAATACGAGCCCTTTCTGGCCCACTGAAAAGCCAGCACTGCCCTTCTCGGCTCTGCGTCAAACCCTATTGGCTTGTGTCACCCCTCTGTATTTGCGTCGACCTGCGCGGCTCTGCGTGAGCTTGGGCCCCGGTCACCTGCCCCTCTTTGGGGGGGCTTCATGCGCCTCTGCGTCACCTCTTCCTTGGCCTATGTTGCCTCTGCGAGTACGAGATCTACCTCTACACGATTGTATTTCCACGACCCTCCGGTCACAGGACCCTGCGCGATATTCCCCTGATTGCCTTTTTTATAGCTCGCTCGAAAATTCTCAGCAAACTGCACCCTAGAATTTCGACTTAGCTCAAGTGCTGCCACTATGTGTGTGTTCTCCAACTGACCCCAAGTCTTCCTTTTATACTTTTCCAGTTGACGAATCAACAGTCGTGATCTAATCTCTAATTGACGGCTAATATTAGAAAAGACTTGATCCTCATCACTTAGAACATTTGTACCCATATGTTAAATTAATTGACTTTAATTACTTAAGTTCCCTAAGTTAGACTTAGGGTCTCCATTAAAATAATTAGTTATTGGAATAACTTAGGCTCCGAGTGGAATTTATCCAAACGATTTCTGGGTCTTGGAGATCTCATGTGTTCTAGCCCCTCCAAAAAGTTTTAGAGTTAGAGCACATATGATGCTACCCAAAAATCAACAATTCCATCAGCTAGGTCATTATGCTACTAAATTCCCTAACTGGAAGAAGGGTTTCAAGAACAAACAAGTCGCAATCTTTGGAGAGATTGATGAATTCTCATCCAAATTTGAGAGGGAGTTTTCCCTCATTGCTTGTATGGCGATCTCTATTGGTGCCAATATTTGGTCTATTGATAGTGGAGCGTCCTGTCACATGATGAGAAACAAAGATTTCTTTTGCAAATTGACAGAGAAAGACATGAAGTTTCACATTGAGCTAGGAGATGATGGGAGGTATCGAGATGAAGGGCTTGGTACAATCAGATTTGAGAGGGATTCGAGAAAACCCTTATATCTCGGAGATGTTATTTATGTTCCAAGACTCAATAAAGACCTCATTTCAATCTCAATACTTGAAGATAAGGGGTAAGAAGAAACCTTCAGAGGAGAGAAAGGTCTTCTGTCAGAGCCCCAAAATTCTAAATTCACCAAATGGAGTGGGAGTTAGACCAAGGTTACTTGGAAGCGGGAGAGGAAGCCTTGACCTTGTGTAGTGCCATTTTAAAAGTTTACGGGTCCGAGCATTTTGGGAGCGTTTTTTTATATATATATATATATATATATATTTTATATTTTTATATTTTGATGCATATATGTCAACAAAAACATGTAGATGATGAATTAGACATAAAAAACATAAAAACATAGATTGAATCATATAACATCAATCATCTAGAAGTTATAATCTTCATCGACCACGCCCATAAAGGTTGGAAGCGAGAGAACATATTGACTCTTGAGTCTTGCAAATCATCAATCGAAGGTTTCAAGCTTTCAAATTCAATATATAACATTTATCATCATTGATTTCAAATTTCAATATCTAACATTTATCATCTCTTGATTCATTGTTTTAAAATTCAATATACATTTTTATCATCATTGATATATATATTATAACATTTATCATCATTGATTCATTGATTTCAAAACTCAATATACATTTATCATCATTGATATATAACATTTATCATCATTGATTCATTGATTTCAAAATTCAATATATAACATTTATCATCATTGATATTATATAACATTTATCATCATTCATTCATTGATCACCATATAACTTTCATGAAGCATCATGATTCACCGAATTCATAATGACATGTGATAAACATAAATGCCAACTTCAAAGTTTCACCTTTCAAATTCAAACTTCAAACTTAAATTGTTATTAAAAATTTAAATATGAAATGCGGTAGCAAGTCAAGTTTCAGGTTGTTCAGCACAACTCAACAACAAATAGAAAATAGTAAACAACAAATATATTTTATCTGGCTGGCCCCTTGCCACGCCCACGAGAAATGTCTGATTTCTGTGAGCCACGAGGAACTGTTGGTCTTCTAGTACTCTCAGGAGTACCATGACCACGACCAGAAGGTGGAGGCTGGATCTGCAAAGGAACAATAGTGTGATATCGAGGAGTGGCACTGGCACTGGCACTGGCACCCGCACTGCTACCAGTAGATGGTGGGACTAGCCCTGTGTGTGGCGGTGCTGCTGATGCTTCATCATCATCCCTATAAAGTTCTGCTTCCAATTCTTCCAGATGTAACGTGCCGTCCTCCAAATTATCATCCTTTGGGTTGTTGTCCCAGACTCTGTATGATTGATCCTCATTTGCCCGATCACAGTAATGGCTCAACAACCTCAAGTTATAATGCACATAAACCAAGCTTTCAGCTCGGTTTTCATTCAGCTTGTTTCTTCTCACATTGTGTATAAAGTTGTAGGTGCTCCAACACCTCTCTGCAGAAGAAGTGTTCACAACTTGTGAGAGAACTTTTTTAGCCAACTTTGGCCAAAGTCCCATGCCGCCATATGCTTCCCACCATGTGAGAGCATCGAATCTGTCCCTGTCTTCCATTGCATGGAATGAACCAAAGTTAGCAGTGCAACTGAAGTATTTGCCTAATTCAAGGCGCAATCGAGCACACTCTTCCCTGTCAGGTACCAATTTGTCCAATGCCTTCATGTACCCTTCTTGTACCTCTGGATCTGAGTGAGGTTTCACCCTAACCCCACCTCCAGGTGCAGGTTGGCCCAAGCAAGATGGAGAGTAATATTTTGGCGTAAGGATATATGCCAAAGCATGTAGTGGAACATTGAGTTTATTCCACCGTGCACACACACAGTCATGAATCATAGCATACAAAATGGGATCATTATCCTTAACAATATCTTTTATTTGCCCCAACATGCTATCCATCTGCTCATGAACCTCTCCAATCACTGGTTTATCAGTATCTGCAAAGCGAATCATGTTATAAATGGGCTTGGTAAAACTCACAATTTCCCTCATACGTGCCCAAAACTGAGGGTCAATGGCGGTCTCCTCCACATGTTCAAAACTTTGCCTGTCAACCACTGTTGCCGCCCTGTCCTTTAATAGCTGCCAGTGTGGGCTTGATACCATTGCAGCCAATGACTCTCTTACCTTCCAAAGGCGCCTGAAGGTGAGGTAATAACTAGCAAATCTAGTTTTTCCTATTTTCAACAACTCCAATTTGGAGTGAGTACGGAAAAGCCCATGGGTATTGCTATGATTTGTAATAAATTTGATCATTTTCTTACCTCTCTTGTACAAATCACCGAGCCATTTGAATTGAGGTTGTTTGTTTTTGATGATATCATGCATCAAAAGGTTCATTGTGTGAACCAAACACCCAGACCAAAAAATGTTGGGGTATTTATCCTCAACAATTGCTCCTGCTGCCTTACAGTTAGTAGCATTATCAGTGATGACCTGTATCACATTGTATGGCCCAGTCTTTTCAATTATATCAAGTAATGGTTCTGCAATGTTAATGCCGGTTTTGAATTTATCTGAATAATCATAAGCTGCCAGGAACACTGAACCACTAACCGACACAGCCAAAACATTTATCAATGGTTTTCCTTTTACATTGGTCCATCCATCAGAGACAATGGACAACCCATGCTCATTCCACGAACCTGTCATTATAGCCAAAGAATGATTTATTTTAGCTCTTTCATGATCAAGACCCACGGTTCTGGCCTTGTCATACCCAGGGCTTTTGTATCCTTTGGGGGCATCATTAATGGCAGAAACCATTTCATGCCAATAAGGTGAGCGAAGAACATTGAATAGCACCCCACATGCATATAGAAACCGGTAAACTTTTGAATCCACATCATTCCTACACCCTTCGTCTAGGAAATCGGATATGGTTCTACGCCTTAATCCAGTGCCACTGCTTCCGAAACCACTGGCATGGGTGGAAGTTGAACTTGTTTGTCCATGATGTGTTGGGCCTGAATCAACGATACCCCTAGATCTTTTAGATGATCTCTGTATGGCAACCCCTTCTTCCTTCCTATATATCTCTCTCTGTGGTGCTGGCACATAAGTACAAACTTTGATTCCAAGATTTCTAGTTCCATCTCCTGGCATTATCCCACAAAGGTGCCTTCTCAGACGGGTGTATGAACCATGGTATTGTTTATTGCAATGGGGGCAAATAAATTTAATGGTTCCACCACCTTTCCCTCCTTCTTGTTTCTGAACATATTTCCACAAAGGATATTGGTCTTGTTTAGTTGGGGATTCTAGGTTCTCAGGGTCTCCACTCCCCACTTCCTCCTCGGCATAATCCTCCTCTTCAGGATTTTCTTCAGATCCACCATAACCCTCCTCTTCATCCTCCTCTTCTCTGATTTGTCTCTTTCTTCTAGCACTCTCCAACACCATTATCACAAAGAAAGGAACCAACATGAGGAAAATTCCTAGCCATATAGCCATGATGGAAACAAGTTTCAAGTTTCTAGAATCTAGCTTGCAAAACAAATGGAAAAATGCCAAATGGGAATAGGGAATGCAACATAGGAAAAAAACAATTCATTTTAAAAGTTTTAAATCCAATAAAATGCAACATTCAAGAAAAATTCAAGTTTTCATTTTCAAACAATTTAACAATCTACAAATTCATCCTAGAAAATACAAAATTGGATTAGAAGGCCTACCTCTTTCTTGCAATCCTCCTGTCGGCCTTGCTCCTTGCTCTCCTGTCAGCTTTGCTCCTTGCTCTCCTGATTCCTGTCAACCGGTCCTTGCGCTCTCGGCTCTCCTTCTCGCTCAATCTCAACTCAACAAACAATAACTAACAATGAATTGAAAAATAAACCCCCCCCCCCTTTTAAAAAAATCGAATTTTTTCATAAAAAAAATTCCGTGCGGCGAGGAGCGTTTTTTTTGTCGGGGAGCGTTCGGGAGCGAACGCTCCCCGAATGCTTCCCGCGTTTAAAAAACGCTCCCGAAGCGTTTTTTAAACGTCGGAAGCGCTCAGGGAGCGTTCGCTCCCGAGCGCTTCCTGAAACGCTCCCGAAAAAACAAGGAGCGTTTTTACAGGGTCGGAAACGCGCTCCCGAAAACGCTCCCGTCAGGAAGCGTTTTCGGAAGGGTAGCGTTTTCGGAAGTGTGTTTCCGAGCGTTTCCGAAAGCCGCTCCCGCACGGAGGAGTGGGGGGAGCGGAGCGAAGAGGGGGTTTTTGGATGTATTAGCTGATCGGTTAGACATAAGAACTTATTCATATTGTAGTTTTAGACAGTGGTTGTGACTCAAGGCTAGAATTGGGTGAGTTATGGCATAGGAATATGGGCATCTGCACCATGCGGCGCTCAAGGTGCTCAAGGAAATAGCGATTGGGTTGTCAGAGTGTAGTGTATATCATCATAACATGTGCAAGAGGTGCACAATTGGAAAGTATGCCAAAACCTCATTTCCCAACAGTGACCACAAGGCCAAGAGAATCTTGGACCTTATACATTCATACATGTGTGAGCCCATGTCTTCAATATCCCTTAGTGGGTACAAGTATTATGTCACCTTCATTGGTGATATCTCTAGACAATGTGGAAAATCTCGGCAAAAAGTCCAGACTTTTTGAAAAAATCCCGAATTTTTCCCTAAGCCGACTTTATCGGCCGACTTTTTGCCGACTTTTTCATCCCTGAAAAAGTTGTGATTTTATCCTCGAAGTCCCGAATTTTTGCTGAATTTTTCCAAAAAATCGTGAGTGAGGTAGTTTCATTAATAATTTTTTAAATTTTTTTTGAAAAAATCGGGATTTTTTCAAAATATGAATATTTTTGTATTATTTTAGTTTTTCCGACTTTTTGCCGACTTTTTCAAAAAACTCCAGACTTTGTCGAGTTTTTCAACTTTTGGACCCTTGCTGATTTAATCTCGACTTCGACTTTTTCCACATTGGATCTTGATTTGATGAGCAAAACATTTATTTTGAATTTATTGAAGATATGTGCAGGTCGGCCTTAAGGTTTTGTGCCCCAACAGTTGTGTCACACACCCTCACTAATGGATATAAATTGGTCAACATTGGAGGACATTTCACTCATCTCATCCCTCACACATTTTCTCTCTCCTAATCTGATTGGTTCAATCACTTGGAGTCTCTTCTCTTCACACGTGGGAAAGTGCAACAAGGAAGAAAACTGTTTTCGGATTTCTGTTTTCGGCTAGGGTTTCTGCAGCAAATTTGACCAACATTGACTTTGGTCAACGCAAGGTCAAATGGACCTGAAACTTTCCCAAAATTTTAATTTTTCAAATCCGCATTTTTTGGCACTATTCCCGAGTTGGACATTGACTTTGACTTGCTGTGTTGACCTTGCTGTTGCTGCTGTTTGCGTTGACCGTTGACTAACAATGTTGACTTTTTGGGTTGATTTTTGAGTTGACCATTTGGCTGTCCTAGAGGGTTGTGTGACATTGCTGGTTGGCTGACCATATTGAGACTTTGCTGGTTGAAGCATCCTGTTGACCGCCGTAATGCACCAACACACTTATATATTTCTGGCTTGTCTTCTGTCGATCTACTAGTATGTTCTATCAACATTTTACTTTATTGTTTATGTGATTGCTATCTGACATTGGAGAAAAAGTAAAGTTGAATCAGACATAGAACATCTGCATAAATTTACATGGTATCAGAATTGAGGTGAAGACAAAGCCCTAATTTGTAGCAATCACCGAAGAAGAGGATGGGTTCCTCTAACTACAATGGCTTTAAGGTTGATGACAAATTGACTGGGAAGGATGACTTCCATGCTTGGAAGATGACATTGGATCTTAATTTGTATGACCAAGATGTCATGGACTATGTGCAGGGTAAAATCCAAGAGCCTCCATCCACTGCAACCGCTGCTGCCAAAACAAAGTATAGGAAGGGGGAGATCAAAGCAACGCTAATAATCAGGGACTCAATTCATAAGAGTCTGGTTGCCTACATCTTTGGGTTGGGCACATCAAGGAGATGTATGATAAGTTGGTCCACATGTTCAAAGCCAACAATGTGAATCAAGTCCTATTCTTCATGAATCAATTGAAGAATTTGAAGAAAGGCAGGGATGAGTCTGTTCAATCATATTTTATGAAGCTGACCGAGATCAGGAACAATCTGCTAGCTATTGGGTAGACAATAGCTGATCAAGAGATGGTATTCACCGCACTTGGAGGGCTTTCATCCGAATGGCATGTGTTCAAGACTACCATTATCAATAACAATGTGATACCTGACTCTGACGAAGTACTATCGAGATCCGTACAAGAAGAGACAAGGATGAAGGACTATGAAAATGAAGGAAATGCTGCCTATGCTGCTCATTCTAGAAAGAAGAACTTTGGTGGTCCAAGGAACAAAGGAAGAGCAGGGGCCCAAGGGAAGAAGGGCAAGTGTTACACTTGTCACAAGCCAGGTCACTATGCTAGAGAATGCCCTTTCAAGAAGGATTCGCCTGGTGATGACAACAACAACAACCAGAGGAATGGCAATCAAAGGAACAACAGGTTCAAGGGGAAGAGGAAGGCTCCCTCCAGCGGAAATGGTCAACCTTTCAAAAGGTTGAGAAATTCTAGGTATGAGGAATCAAATGTTGTTGATAAAAGAAATGAATTCATTCTTGTATTTGCCCTCTCTGGTGCATCTCCACCTGACACTATGGATGTCTGGTTGATAGATAGTGGTGCTTCAAGGCACATCACTGGGTTCAAGGAAGCACTTTCTGATATGGTTGAGAAGGATACTAATCTGGAAATTATCCTTGGAGATAATGCCACATATCCCGTGAAAGGGACAGGGACTGTGACCCTCCACTTGTCTCAAGGTCAAGTCACAGACTGTGACCCTCCACTTGTCTCAAGGTCAAATCCTCTGCTTGTAGGATGTACTCTATGTACCTAATTTGAAGAAGAACCTTGTGTCTATATCGACCATGGAAGACAAAGGTTTCAATGTGGCATTCATTGATGGGAAGGTGCACATATGGAAGAAGAGCTTCAAGGAAGCTATCACAATTGGGTTTAGAGTTGATACACTCTACCAGGTTGAAGGAAGTCCACTGGGAGCAATGACGTGATACTATCCGATAGACTGAACTATGGCACCAGAGGTTTGGACACCTTCACTACAAGACCCTTCCCGAAGAAAGGAAGGTAGTGACGGGGATGCCCGAGTTTTCAAATAATCATGGAGGTGTATGTCAAGGTTGTGCTGAAGGAAAGCATACAAGGGCACCTTTCCCCTCAAGTGTCACAAAGACATCTGATGTCTTGCAATTGATACATTCTGATCTGTCTAGGATGCTTCTTGTGACATCCTTGGGAGGATGTTCTTATTATATGACATTCATAGATGACTTCTCTCAAAAAACCTGGATATACTTCTTGAAGAAGAAGGATGAGGCTTTCATGTGGTTCCATACCTTCAAAGCCTTGGTGGAAAATATGACAGGGAAGAAGATCAAGATATTGAGGACCGATAATGACACTGAATATGAGACGAACGAGTTCAAGAACTTTTGCAGAGAAGTTGACATCAAGAGGGAGACCACAACTGTCTATACTCCCGAGCAAAATGGCTTTGCTGAAAGAAGAAACAAGACAATTGTGGGGGCTGCCTGTGCCATGCTATGTGACCAGGGTCTACCGAAGTTTCTGTGGGGAGAAGCTGTGAACACTGCTGTGTACATACAAAACTGATGCCCTCATTCTGCTCTGGACTCCAAAACTCCCGAAGAGGTTTTCACTGGTAAGAAACCCGACGTCTCACATTTTAGAGTTTTTGGATGTCCTATTTATTTTAATGTACCGAAGGAGAAGAGGAGCAAGCTGGATGCTTCTGGGAAGAAGGGAATGTTTGTGGGCTACAACGAAACTTCAAAGGCCTGTAGAGTCTATGTGCCTGGTCAAAGGGAAGTGGAGATATGCCATGATGTCACCTTTGACGAAGATGCTTCCCTGAGGAAAGTAGTCAACCTTCCGAGATCTGAGGAAGATCATGAAGTAAGGCCTAGAAATCAAGAAGAACCGAAGGATGAGATGATGCCCGATACTGAAGGACCGATGGACCCGATTGATCCACCTCCCTCGATAGGGAAGAGACCATCATGGCTCAGGGACACTCTCGAGGATGCTGAGGGAAATATGGCCCCAAGGGGGACATTCTGTGAAAGTAAGAAGCCGAGTAGATACCAAGGGTATCTAGCAGCCATGAGTACTATTGTACAATCTGAGCTTGGATCTTTTGACGAAGCCGTAAAGCATCAAGTCTGGAAGGATGCTATGCACGAAGAGTATGAGTCCATAATGAAGAATGATGTCTGGGATGTGGTTCCAAGACCAGAGGACAAAGCAGTTCTCACCTCGAAATGGCTCTACAAGATCAAGCATGGATTTGATGGAAGAGCTGAAAAGTTCAAGGCAAGATTCGTTGCCCGTGGCTTCTCTCAAAAGGAAGGCATAGATTATGATGACATATTTTCACCTGTGGCCCGATATACCACCATTCGATCTATCATAGCCCTTGCTGCTACGCAAGGATGGAGTCTTCATCAGATGGATGTGAAGACCACATTTTTGCATGGTGCGTTAAAGGAAGAGGTGTATGTGGAGCAACCTCTAGGGTTCGAAATCCAGGATCGGGACACCCATGTCTGCAGGTTGAAGAAATCCCTCTATGGGTTGAAGCAAACACCCATAGCTTGGTACGAGAGGATAGACAGCTACTTGATGAAGCTGGGTTTCACTTGTAGTAATGCTGATCCAAACCTTTACTTCAAGGTTGATAGAGAAAAGCCTCTCATTCTGGTGCTGTATGTGGACGACTTCTTCCTGACAGGTGCTGACCCTCTCATTCATTAGTGCAAGAGGGATCTCGTTGCTAAGTTCGAGATGAAGGACCTAGGACTGATGCATTACTTCCTAGACCTGGAGGTCTGGCAGAGACTTGGTGAGATTTTCCTTTCTCAAGGAAAATATATTGTGAAGCTTCTGGAAATATTTGGTATGGTGTGTTAGGCCTCTGTAATTTTAGCAGATTGGTAAGACTAAAGCTGCAGAGACAACATTATGAACCACTTTGGGATTCTAGGATCTAGCCCTCCTGAATCCAGAGAGGGATCTCTCTATAAGTGCAAAGATTAATTTATCTTCAAGTCTTTTAGTATGATATTAGGCTAGTTATTAAGAACAAGGGTTTTTTGTTTGTTTGGATGGTTGAGTATGATTTTTAATTGAGTGGAAAGTCCTAAAAATGAAAGAGTTTCAAAGGGGTGAAGGTGTGAACAATCAGAACAAGATTTAGCTGATAGGATAGATATGAAACAACACTTAGTCCATTGGGCTATGGAGTCATAATAGGGTTTAATTGTGCAACAATTTCAAGAGTGATCCAAGGAGAAAGTCATCTATATCAAAAGATCCTTTAGATTAAATGATGGAATGGAACATTAAAAGTGTTGAGAAGGTGGAAAAAGCCAATAATTTCAACAAGGATTTGTCAACTTTCCAAACAAGAAAAGCCTTTTAAGCAATTGTTTGAAACCAACCGAAGATAGGACTAACCTTAAACTTCTTTGGACAAGCTTGTATTAAAGTTAACTTATCAGACAAACAATCCAGTAATCCACTTGACTACTTTCAGAAGGGATGAAAACAGATAAGAAAACGAAGTGCAGCTTAAGATCAAGCAAGATACATTAAAATCTAAACTTGCTTTCAGCATACTCTTAGGGAAACTTTCAAAACAACCTTAGGAGAAAGAACTAGAAGACAGGGCAAACCATAAACTTTCCTAGTCCAACTCTACTTAGGATATAATGAAAATATCATTCAAGAACTTCCTTTCAAGCTTTGCACATCAAGACAGGGACAAACCAACATTCCTGGATAATGTTTACACTTAAGTCATTCTTAAACAAACAATTGGAAGAAAACATAAAGATGAAGCATATCAGTGAGAGTAGGGTACTTTTAACAGTAAATCCTAGCTCTATATTTGCTGTTCTTTATCAGAGAAAAGTGAACAAAATGGCATACATGAAAGGAAAACAATAACACAGTAAGAAGTACTTCACCAATGATATAGACCAGGATCCCAAAAACCAGCTTGTATATTGATGTCAATCTAGTTACATACTTCAAGTCCAACGTTTCAGTACAACAATCATCTTCTCTTCTCAGCCTAACTTCTTTGATCACAAACAGAGCTTCAAGAGCCTCTGAAAACTATTTACATGTAGAAAGTTTTGAGCACAAGTATTACATCAAAGTTCAGCAACTAACATTTTACAATGTGCTCCTCAAGGAGATTTTATAAGAAAATGAGGAGGTGGAAGGGTTTTTAGGGTTCAAGTATCATTAATTTCATAATAAATGCAATTCCTAGCCTTGAAAACCATGCAAGGCATAAGGCAAGAGTGCATTCTATCTATAACTCTGTTTCATAACTCTATTCTGCTTTTTGAGGCTTAATAGACGAGAAAATTGACTTCAGGGTTGTTTCTTATCTTTATAATAACTCTGCTGACAGTTGTAATAAGTTCCTTTGATTTGTAATAACTGTTCAGCTGTCTTTAGACGAATATCTTTGAAATAGGCATTAACTATGCCTTCTTTGATTGCTTTGAGGCTGCAGGTGTCTTTCGGTAGCTGGGGAGGATTCAATTAGCCTCTGATGTGGTAGTGGAGGCTTCTCGGACTGATAGATCTCATTGTTTTAACCTAAAACACTGTTAATTTGATTTTGATCTATGTTTTAGGCCTGATTAGGCTTAATCTCTGTCTTCTGATCTTCATACTGTCTTCAACTGAGTGGATGAGGCCTTTGATAGTCAAATTTATGCCTTAATCCCTCAAAATTGTGTTAAAACCTTTAATTCTTCATTTCTGCGTTGATTTTATCCTTTGAAACTGATACTCTTTGTTTGATTAATATTTGTTGTGCCTTTATTGTTTTGCAGGCGCACAGAAGGTTTTATAATGTCACCAGTGCTCATGAGGCATGGGTAAAATGATAATTGGAACCCTGTAGATTCTTTGTTTTCATGGATAATGGCCTGGGGGATCGTCATCCCCGGCCTTCTTTTCTTTTAAAAACTGTGGAGAAACTTTGAAAAACCTGCAAAAATACACAAAAGTAAGAGAAAACCCGTGAAAAAATAGGTTTAGCACTGTTTGGAGAGTTTGGGAGCGAGATTAGATCGTGACTGTTGGATGAGAAGAACCAATGGCCGAGATCATCCGATGGGGTCAATTGGGAGGCGATCGGGTAAATGGAAAGGAAGATTAAGTCCGAGCCATTAGATCAGATTGATCAACGACCGAGAGCAATCGATAAAACATTTGGGAACAAAGGGGAACAGGCGATGAATTGGTGGGGAAATTCAATCAGAACCGTTGATCTAGATAAATGAACGGTCAAGATCACGTAATGGAACACTGGGGATTTCGGATGGTGGGGAAATGCAATAGGGGGAAGATTTAATTAGGATCGTTGATCTTTAGAGATGGTGGAGAAGACTCAATAAAACGACCGAGAGAGGAAACAAAGGGGCAAAGACTTGGGGGTTAGATGCAATTTGGGCCATTGGATTGAAACGATGGACGGCAGAGATTACAAGATAAAAAAGGTTAATGCGGTGGAGAAAGTGGTTTAGCGGAAAACCAGAATGGTTTTCGCGCAGCTCTGAGGCGGTTTTATAATTTTGCCAAAACAACGCGATATGGGTCTGCGCTTGACACGTGTCATTTTATAACCGCCCACATCGCGTAATTTTTTGGCATTAACGTTCAGGCGCAAAATTACGCGATATGGAGTTTCAGCCGTCGGATGAAAGGCAGAGAGATCTGACCGTGGGAATGAGAGCGCGATGGGGTAAGATGCGCGGGCGAAAAAGGTGGGCAGGGTCAAGGGCGGTTTAGATCTGGACCGTTGGATCTTGGGAATGGACGGTCGAGATCTGTCGACGGGGAAGGTAGGTCCCAAAGGAGTTGGGCCTATCGGATTATATCTGGACCATTAGATCTTAGGAATGAACGGCCTAGATTGAATCTTGGGGTAATGAAAGCAATGTGAGACAGGGAGTCGGGCGGAGATTGGGTGCAATAAGGATTGTTGATCCGCAAAGATCAACGGTGAATCTTCACGGAGAAGTTGAACTGTCGGGTTTATGAAATAACAAAGGGAAGTCGGGTTAAGATCCTAGCCGTTAGATCTTGGGAATGGACGGTCTAGATTTGATCGCAGGATCGCAAATCGACGGAAGCAAGGGGTAAAGCAACAATGAAATGCGTCGATGCGATTAAGCGCGGGCCGTTAGATCTAGGAGAGATCAACGGTGGGGATTCAATCGGCGAGTGCGATGGTAAGGGCTTTCGAGCGAAGCGCGATTAAATCTGAGCCGTCGGTTCTTGTGGATTCGACTGTTCAGATTAAATCGCGGGATCGCAATTGGAGGAGGGAAAGGGAACGGACAAAAGGATTTTTTGCGATGCGATGGAGTATCAACCATCAGATCAAAGGATGATCGACGGTCCAGATTAAATCGGAGATCGCATCGAAGGGAGGCAGTATGAAGAATAGGCGTGATGCGATGAGCCGATGGCCGTTGATCTTGTAGAGATCAACGACCCAGATTTGCTTTAAAACATATCGTCGGGTTTCATAAAAAACAAAGGAAAAAGGGTTTGGACATGTTTTTTTAGTGTTTTAGCGCTCGATTGCGGGGCTCTGGGTTATGTGAAGAAGGCGAAGGGATCGGGGGTTTAAAAGAAAAGAGCCTATCGCAATCAGAGTTTTCAAAAGTAAAAGGTAATAAGGAAAATAGAGAACCCCGATTGCGATTGCGTGATAGGGGCTTAACTACGGGTTACAGCTCCGGTTTTATGCGGAAAAAAGGAGTTGGGGCTAAGGCCAAAGGGGCTTAAGGGCTTAGTGCAAAAAGATTGTTTTTTAGGATTTTTGAAATTTTTTGAGAGTTTCGATAAAGTTAAAAAAGAAGTTTTAAACCTTATCAAAGGGAATTTATAAAGGAAATGAAGGAAAATGAGGGAAATGGAGGAATTTTATGAAGAAAAAGGGGATGAAAATAGTGTCATTAATGAATGGAAGGAGGGGTAAAATGAAGGGGAAAAATGGGTTTTTGAGCAGTCTTTTTCTTTAGGAAAACAACAGATTTTTCAGGGTTAATGAGGGAAACAGCAGTGAAGATTAACTAAAAGATTAGTTATCTTCATAAGATTTTAAGAACTCACAATTTGGCCATGAAATTGTTTCTTGAAGTCTAAAAAAGATTTAGCCACCATTTGATATGACAAATTTTTATAAGTGGCTAACATGGTGGACTGTAATTCCATGTCGACACCAATGGAGCTAAACTTTAAGAAGTTGAGTGGTAGCATTGTTGGGTCCGTGTTAGCAAATCCTACTGAGTATCGTCAACTCGTAGGGGCCCTGATGTTCTTAGAGAACACCCATCCGGACGTATGTTTTGTAGTGAACACTTTGAGTTAACGTATGGTTGAGCCTCATCACACTCACTGAGTTGGTGTCAAGAATCTATTGAGATATCTTCGGGGCACGATAAACCATGGGCTGACATACACTGCCAGGAGCGTGACACTCCTTGGATATACTGATGCCAATTGGGTTGGTAGTGTGGTGGATTGTAAGAGCACAACGGGATGCAGCTTCACACTTGGTTCTGCTTCGATATCATGGATAAGCAGGAAGCAAAAGTCGGTGGCTTTGAGCACCGCGGAGGTTGAATACATTGCAGGGAGTATGGCCTGTTGTGAAGCAGTTTGGTTGTGAAAGCTCTTTAGTGAGCTGTTCGGGCATGTGCTAGATACCACCGTGATACTCTGTGAAAACCAGAGTGGGATTCAGTTGTTTGAGAATCTCGTGTTCCACGATCGATCCAAGCATATAAATATCAGGTACCACTTTATCCGGGATATGGTACAGCGAGGCATGGTAAGGCTCGATCATATAGGAACTGATGAGTAGGTCGCAGATATTCTCACAAAGCCCCTGGGGAAGGTCAAGTTCCTAACCTTCCGTGAGAGTCTTGGTATCGTGGAACAACCCTATGCTGAGGGTCCTGTTGGACGATGAGCTCTGGGAGCTCTGGGGGGCTTTGGCCGAGCTATAAGCAACCACAGCTAGGCTTGCCGAACCTTGTTGGTGTGCTTCTGCCCCACCGTTGTGATGATTGAGTTGGTCCACCTCTCATTATCTGTGCCCTGTATGCATCCTACCCATTGAGTTCAAGGCTCATGGGAAGTACATCTCATTTGGCCAGTGAGGTGGGAAAAGCTAGAGACTAGTAGCAAACACTGATGGTCGCATCAAAGATTGTCGTACTCTCTATCTAGGATGGCATGGTCCAACCACTTGATTCCGGGATCGTTATAGTGAGGCTTGACCTGGAATCGACTTCTCAGTCGCAAAATGAACTTCTCGGTTGGTATGAGACTCTTTGTGAGTCCTATAGAGGTTTCAAACCTCTCGGGCTGAATCATTACCCGAAATGATGTCTTTGTGACCGACCTACTGCTCGAAATAAAGAAGCCGTAAAGCAAGTTACGGCGGATGACGATGATGTTTGGATTGAATAGGTGGATGGAGTTCTTCTAGTTGAGAGGGAGTGTTAATTTTGGACAACTAGGTCCAAAACTCCATGTTGTGATGCTCGCATGAAGATACCAATATTTTTATTGATTCCTCTTTCGAAGAGGTGCAAGATCGATTCCAAAGATCATCTTCATCCGATAAGAAAAATTTTATTTTGAATTTATTCAAGATATGTGCAGTGTCGGTTTTGTTGTTTTGTGCCCCCAACAATTGTGTCACACACCCTCACCGATGGATATAAATTGCTCAATGTTGGAGGACATTTCACTCATGTCATCCCTCGCTACATTTTCTCTTCCTCATCCGAATCACTTGGAGTCTCTTCTCTTCACACGTGGGAAAGTGCAAGAAGGAAGAAACGTTTTTGGATTTCAGCTTTTGGCTAGGGTTTCTCGTTGTAGCCAACTTGACTAGTTGTTGACTTTGGTCAACGCAAGGTCAAATAGACTGGAACTTTCCCAAAACTTTGATTTTTCAAATCTCGCATTTTTGGCACTATTCCCTTGTAGGCCGGACGTTGACTCGATTCTTGCCGTATCGACCTTGCCGCTATTGTTGTTTGCGTTGACCGTTGAATTTTTGGGTCGATTTTTGAGTTGACCGTTTCACTCGTCCTAGAGGGTTGTGTGACATTGTTGGTTGGCCGACCATATCGAGACTTTGTTGGTTGAAGCATCTTGTTGACCGCCGTAACGCACCAACACACTTATATATTTCGGCTTGTCTTCACAATCTACCGGGCATGTTCTATCAACATTTTACTTTATTGTTTATGTTATCGTTGACCGACATTGGAGAAAAAAGTAAAGTTGCATCAAGCATAGAACATCTACACAAATTTACATGAAATCTATGGTTCATGATCAAGAGCTACCCATGTTTTTATAAAGAAGTTTGCAACACCGTAGTTTACTCAGAACAAGAGCCCACACTCTGTGTTGGGGCAAGTCACACTAGAGTAGGCTCTCACATGAAAAAGACCGTATGTATCTCATTTTAAGATATTTCCGTGGGCCTAGTGTATCATGTATCGAAAAGACGAGGTCAAAAATAGAGCCCACCACATGCAGAGAAGGTAAACTTTTGGGCTATAGGAGACTTCTAAAGCTTCACAAAATATGTACCATCACTCAAAAAGACATTCATCTCAGAGATGTGAATTTTGAGGAGGAAAGGGCTATGACAAATTTCTTTGATAAAGGACTATATTTTTGTACATTAGGAGGAGGAACTGTGCTCCTATGTAGGAAGCGTTTCGCTCCTCAATTAGAAGTGAAACAAGATGATGGGTAGGTCAAGAAGAATGAAGTCGAGCTAACAGACACAGAGGAGGAGAGAGAGCAACCTCTCACCTTCGAATACTAGTATAGGGAGAATGAGGACAAGATCTAAGACAAAGTGATCGCAGAGGCTCAAGAGCAACTTAGAGCCTAAGACTTGAGTTCGAGAGAGAAACCACCACAAGGTACATTAGGGTATATGGCCTTAATGATAGAGTTGTTAGAGGTTGAGCCTTCCAGCCTACTAGGAGGCAACCGCGCATCAAGTATGGAGAGATTCTACAATGGAGATATGTCCATCATGAAGAATGATGTTTGGGAGGTGGTGTCGAGGCCAAAGAGCAGTAACTGTGGTGGGATCACATCGGATCTATAAGATCAAGCATGGAGTTGATGTGAACATTGAGAAATTCAAGAAAAGATTTGTGGCCAAAGGGGTTCTCACAAAAGGAGGGCATAGATTAGGACAAAACATTCGCCCCCGTGTCCAGACACTTACCGATTAGGATAACAATTGCGCCAGCGGAGGGAGGATCCAACATATGGATATAAAGACAACACTCCTCAACGAGTGTTGTTGAGGAGGAAATCTATATCAAAAACTCGCAGGAAGTATGAGGCACACAATAGAGACATACGTGTGCATGTTGAATAGGCTCGTATTGGCTCTCAAGCAGGTTTGCAAGGCATGGTCTCGCCCGCATTGACAACTATTTACAAGGATTGACTTTACGAAGAGGAGATGGATTTCAATCTTCATTACATTGTTGGAGGTGAACCGTTCTAGTACAATATTTATTTGTCCATGGAAAGGTTAGAGAAGCTCTCTCCAGAGGAAGAGAGATGTTGCATGTGAGTTTGAGATGATGGATCTAGGGATTATGCACTATTTCTGGATTGGAGGTCTGTATGATGGAGAGATCTTCCTAGGACAGGGAAAGTATATCATTGAGCTCCCGAGGAGATTCAGATGTAGGGCTTGTTACCCATCAAAATTATGGCCCCATAGGAGAATTTTTCTCCTAGATATCTCTTCGCCCAAGTAATAGCTTCGACAACCACCAATGTAGCCAATACATCGTGCCATTTGATCTCCGCTCCCTATGTTAGTCATATGTGTCATTGGTCATCTATCAAGAGTGTATGTTGAAGGTGGGCAATCCAATCCTAAAGGTATGTTTTTCATTGTGCAAATGGGTACTTATGCTTGTTTTTCTCAAGTAATCTTAGGCATGATTGGGTGACGTAGAAAAGGAAGCGTTTTGACCGTGTAGTTTTGTCTTCTGCCACCTTAAATGGGCAATTAATTTGCAATCCTAGTCCCATCGAATTTCCCTATTGACCTATAGATTTAGAAGGGCACTACTCGGAAAAAAATGATTTTTGGTAGCGCGGTCCCATTTTCTTGTTCCATATTTTTCTACTCTCTTCAACACATTACAAGCCCTATTTCATCATTTCCCTTCTCTGGTCCACAAAGCATCAAGACACCCCTTCCTTGTGCACATGCCTGGGTCGCCTAAAAATGTTGCCTCGCAGGATGATGCACCTAAAAATAACGTTAAAAGCATATCATGGCCACAAGCAAGAAACAAAAGAAAAAATATTGTAAAATGCAAAAGATGGCCAAGACATTAAAATTGTTGATTTGGGAAAATGGATGTGTCGTAAGTCTCAAATTTTGTGGAGAGGTTACACACATGTATTCTAAATAACCCGTAAATCGTTTGGTGAAATTCCACTTAGATTGTATTCTATAGAAATAATTAATTATTTTTAAAGGACCGTAACTCAAAACTTAGAAAATAAAATAATTAAAGTGTATTAATAGAATATGAGTGAGAATGATCTAGAATAAAATTATCAATTAAAAAGTGTAAATTTTTGTAGATGTTCTAGGCTTGATGCAATTTTACTTTTATAACAAACATCCAATAAATAGTTAAGTAAAACATCGTATAGAACATACTGAAGGGGATCTAGAGAAGATAAACTAAACAAAAGGAGAATGTGTTGGTAAGCATGCGTATCAAGGTGGATGCTTCAACCAGCAAAGTCTTCTTGGCCTGCCAACCCAAAATGTGTCACAACAATTCTCAAATCAATTATCCAAATACCAACTCAAAGTCAACCCCGTAAAAGTCAACGCAAATTAAAAGTCAATGTAGGGCAGCAACAAGAAAGTCAACGTGTACCTCCAACTTCTACTAATTTGACCTCGATTTTTGTGCCAATGAGTATGGCCTACAAAAATCGAATTCTCCACAAAATTTTAGCTCAACGGACTATGCGTTGACCAAAGTCAACGTTGGTCAAACTTGCCTGTAAAACCCTAATCGCAAAATTTGTCAAAGGGTAAATTTCGTATTCCTTTAGCCGGCAGAGATTTCGTCTTTCTTCTCACGTGGGAGATGAAACTGGCTTCTCAAATGCTTGTAGATAATCGAGAGGAGAAGATGTGATGAGATGACAGAGTGAAAAGCTCTCCAACGTTGACCGTATTTATATCGATCATTGAGGTGTGTGACACATCTTCGTTGGGGGTGTAAAACCTTAAGGCCGACTCGCACTTAAATTTATTATAAATAATAAATTCAAAATAAATGTTCTTCTCATCAAATTTCAATCAATTTTATATCGATTTTACACCTCTCCGAAAGAGGAATCCAATACAAATATTGGAATCTTCATCCGAGCATCACAAGATGGAGTTTGGATCTAGTTGTCCAAATTTAACACTCCCTCTCAACTAGGGAGAACTCCATTCACCAGCGTTGCAATTAAACATCGTGCTATCCCGCCGTAACTTGCTTTGCCGGGCCCTTTATTTCGGTAACAAAAAGGGTCACCACAAAAGACATCATCCCCCGACTGACATAGTCAGTCCAGAGGTCCCAGACCTCACAAATCTTGATCCCAGATCAAGTGGTTGGACCGTGCCATCCTAGATAGAGAGTACGGCAATCTCTGATGCGTCCATCAGTCTTTGCTAATAGTCTCTAACTCTTCCACACCTCATTGGCCAAATGAGAGGTACTTCCCATGAGCCCTGAACTCAATGGGTAGGATGCATACGGGGCACAGAAAATGAGAGGTGAACCAACTCAAAATCACAACGGTGGGGTCCAAGCACACCACCAAGGTTGGCAAGCCTAGCCTTGTGGTTGCCCATAGCTCCAAGAAGCTCTCCCCAAACCCCCCCAGAGCTCCCAGAGCTCATCGTCCAACAGGACCCACATCATAGGGTCTTTCCACGACACCAAGACTCTCACGGAAGGTTAGGAACTTGACCTTCCCCAGAGGCTTAGTGAGAATATCCGCGACCTGCTCATCAGTTCCTATATGATCGAGCCTTACGGCGCCTCGCTGTACCATATCCCGGATAAAGTGGTACCTGATATCAATATGCTTGGATCGGTCGTGGAACACAGGATTCTCAGTCATACGAATCCCACTTTGGTTATCACAGAGTATCACAGTGGTATCTAGCACATGTCCAAACAGCTCACTAAAGAGCTTACGCAACCAAACTGCTTCACAACAGGCCATACTTGCAGCAATGTATTCGGCCTCCGCGGGGCTCAAAGCCACCGACTTCTGCTTCCTGCTCATCCATGAGATCGAAGCAGAACCAAGATTGAAGCAGCATCCAGATGTGCTCTTACGATCCACCACACTGCCAGCCCAATCGGCATCAGTATATCCACGGAGTATCACACTCCCGGCAGTGTATCTCAGCCCATGGTTTATCGTGCCCCGAAGATATCTCAAAAGATTTTTGGCACCAACCCAGTGAAAATGATGAGGCTCAACCATCTGTTGACTCAAAGTGTTCACTGCAAAACATATGTCCGGACGTGTGTTCACTAAGAACATCAAAGCTCCTATGAGTTGACGATACTCAGTAGGATTGGCCAAGATAGGCCCAGTAGCGCTGCCACTCAACTTTTTTAAAGTTGAGTTCCATTGGTGTCGACACGGACTTACAGTCCACCATTCCAAATCTTTCCAGAAGCTTCACAATATATTTTCCTTGAGAAAGGAAAATCTCTCCAGGTCTCTGCCAGACCTCCAGGCCTAGGAAATAGTGCAACAGTCCTAGATCCTTCATCTCGAATTCAGCAGCAAGCTCCCTCTTACATTGATGAATGAGAGGGTCATCTCCAGTCAGGAAGAGGTCATCCACATACAACACTAGAATGAGAGGCTTCTCTTTCACAACCTTGAAGCATAGGTTCGGATCAGCATTGCTTCGAGTGAAGCCCAGCTTCATCAAGTAACTATCCATCCTCTCGTACCAAGCTCTGGGTGCTTGCTTTAACCCATAGAGGGCTTTCTTCAACCTGCAGGCATAAGTGTCTCGATCTTGAACTTCAAATCCCAGAGGTTGTTCTACATACACCTCTTCCTTTATTGCACCATGCAGAAAAGCGGTCTTGACATCCATCTGATGAAGACTCCATCCTTGTGTAGCAGCAAGGGCTATGATTGATCGGATGGTGGTATATCGTGCCACAGGTGTAAATATGTCATCATAGTCAATTCCTTCCTTTTGAGAGAAGCCACGAGCAACAAACCTTGCCTTGAACTTTTCAGCACTCCCATCAGATCCATGTTTGATCTTGTAGAGCCATTTCGCGGTGACAACAGATTTGTCCTTCGGTCTCGGGACCACATCCCATACATCATTCTTCATTATGGACTCATATTCTTCGTGCATAGCATCCTTCCAGACTTGATGCTTTACGGCTTCCTCAAAAGATCCAGGTTCAGATTGTACAATAGTACTCATGGCAGCTAGATACCCTTGGTATCTACACAGCTTCTTGCTTTCCCGGAATGTCCCTCTTGGGGCAGCATGACCCTCAGCATCTTCGAGGGTGTCCCCGAGCCATGATGGTCTCTTTCCCAGTGTAGGGGTTGGATCAATAGGGTCCATTGGCCCTTCAATATCAGGCATAGTCTCATCCTGGGGTTGCTCTGCATTTTGTGTCCTCATCTCATCATGGCATATCTCTACTTCCCTTTGACCAGGTACATAGACTCTATAGGCCTTAGAAGTCTCACTGAAGCCCACAAACATTCCTTTCTTCCCAGAAGCATCCAGCTTACTTCTCTTTTCTTTCGGCACATGAAAATAAACATGACATCCAAAAATTCTAAAATGTGAGACATCAGGTTTCTTACCAGTGAAAACCTCTTCGGGAGTTTTGGAGTCCAGAGCGGAATGAGGGCATCGGTTTTGAATGTACACAGCAGTATTTGCAGCTTCTCCCCACAGAAACTTCGGTAAGTCTTGTCACATAGCATGGCACGAGCAGCTTCCACAATGGTCCTGTTCTTTCGTTCAGCAACGCCATTCTGCTCAGGAGTATAGACAGTTGTGGTCTCCCTCTTGATGCCAGCTTCTCTGCAAAAGTTCTTGAACTCATTCGTCTCATATTCAGTGCCATTATCGGTCCTTAATATCTTGATCTTCTTCCCTGTCAGATTTTCCACCAAGGCTTTGAAGGTATGCAACCACTTGAAAGCTTCATCCTTCTTCTTCAAGAAGTATATCCAGGTTTTGCGAGAGAAGTCATCAGTAAATGTCATATAGTAAGAACATCCCCCCAGGGATGTTACAGGCAACATACCAGAAAGATCAGAATGAACCAGTTGCAATATCTCAGATGTCTTTGTGACACTTGAGGGGAAAGGTCCTCTTGTATGTTTTCCTTCAGCACAGCCCTTACATACACCTTCATGATTATTTCCAAAATCAGGCATCCCTGTCACCACCTTCCTTGCTTCGGGAAGGGCTTTGTAATGAAGGTGTCCAAATCTTCGGTGCCATAGTCCGGTTTGTCGGATAGTATCACAAGTCATAGCTCCCAACGGACTCCCTCCAACCTGGTAGAGTGTACCAACTCTAAAACCAATAGAGATAGCTTCCTTGAAGCTCTTCTTCCACATGAGCACCTTTCCATCAGAGAAAGTTACATTGAATCCTTTGTCTTCCATGGCAGATACAGACACAAGGTTTTTCTTCAATTTGGGTACATAGAGTACATCTTGCAAACGGAGGACTTGACCTTGGGACAAGTGGAGGGTCACAGTCCCGGTCCCTTTCACAGGATAAGTGGCATTATCCCCAAGGATAATTTCTAGATTAGTATCCCTCTCAACCATGTCAGAAAGTGCTTCCTTGAATCCGGTGATGTGTCTTGAGGCACCACTATCAATTAGCCAGACATCCATAGTGTCGGGCGGAGATGCAGCTGAGAGAGCAGATACCAGAATATACTCATTTCTTTTATCAACAACATTAGACTCCTCATACCTGGGATTTCTGGACCTCTTAGAAGGTTGATGGTTTCCTCCAAAGTGTGCCTTCCTCTTTCCTTTGGATTTGTCATTTCTTCGATTCCCATTTCTTCGGTTGTTGTTGTTATCGTCACTATCGGGAGAATCCTTCTTGAAGGGGCATTCTCTAGCATAGTGTCCAGGCCTATGGCAGGTGAAACATTTACCCTTCTTCTCTTGAGTCTTTGTCCTTCTTTGTCCTTAGAACCACCAGAGTTCTTCTTTCGGGAATGAGCACCATAGGCAGCATTTCTTTCATTATCAAATTCCTTCATCCTTGTTTCTTCTTGCATACATCTTGACAGAAGCTCATCAAAGTTAGGAATGGTATTATTGTTGAGAATAGTAGTTGTGAATACTTGCCATTCATATGGAAGTCCTCCAAGTGCGGTGAGAACCATCTCACGATCAGCTATTATCTCCTCAATAGCTAGCAGATTGTTCCTGGTTTCGGTCAACTTCAGAAAGAAAGTTTGAACAGACTCATCTCGGCCCTTCTTCATATTCTTCAACTTGTTCTTGAGGAATAGCACTTGGTTCACATTGTTTACTTGAAACATAAGTATCAATTTGTCATACATCTCCTCGGATGTGCCTAGTTCAGATATGTAGGCAACCAGACTCTTATTTATGGATTCCCTGATCAGCAGCTTTGCTTTGATTTCTCCCTTCTTATACTTGTTTCTAACAGCAGCAGAGGCATTGGATGGAGGTTCTTGAATCCTCCCTGTCACATAATCCAGGAGATCATGATCTTCTAATTTAAGATCTAATATCATCTTCCAGGGATGGAAGTCATCACTTCCAGTCATCTTGTCATTCTCCTTGAATTCAAGACTAGTGGAACCCATTTCCTCCGATGATGATTGCTATAGATTGAGTTTGTCTTCACCTCAGCTCCGATACCATGTAAAGTTTTGTAGATGTTCTATGCTAGTAGCAATTTCACTTTTATTTCAGCAATCATACAAGTAGTTAAGCAAAAATGCAGATAGAACATATAAGAAGATCTTACAGAAGACAAATCAGAAACAGGAAAAATGTGTATGTTCGTTTCGGCGGTCAACAGGATGCTTCAACCAGCAAAGTCTCCTTTGGTCACCCAGCCCAGCATGTGTCACAACAACCCTTCAATCTGTAGATGAGTCAACCCAAGTCAACTCTGCAAAAGTCAACGCTGTCCTGAAAAGTCAACGCAGGGGCAGTAAGCTAAAAGTCAACGCAGCAGCAAAACGGTCAACCCTTTGACCTCGATTTTTGTGCCAGGTAGTACGGCCTTCATAAATCGAACCTTCCACAAGTTTTCAGCTTGTTTGGACCAAGCGTTGACCAAAGTCAACGCTGGTCAAAGTTTCTGCGAAACCCTAGCAGCAGCAAATCCGTACTTCAGCTTAGCCGTACAGTTTGTCCTCTTCGTCCTTCACACGTGTGGCTGAAACTCGTCCTTCTTGGTAGCTCGTACTCTAAGATGAGAGAGGAATATGTGAGTTGTGATGATGATAAAATGCTCTTCAACTTTTCCTGTATTTATATCCATCATGAGGGTGTGTGACACATCTGTTGGGCATGTGAGCCTACATTACAAAAACTGGCCGACCTTGCACATATAATTTATTAAGAATAATAAATTCAAAAATATAAGTTCTGCTCATCGGATTAAGACATATTTTATATGGATTTTACACCTCTCACAAAGAGGAATCCAACAAAAATATTAGCCTCTTAATCTGAGCATCATAACATGGAGTTTGGACCTAGTTGTCCAAATTTAACACTTGGTCATCACTGGAGCAGAGAGACTCATTGAGGGCTGCAAGAGAGATCTTGCTTCTAAGTTTGAGATGAAAGATATCGGCTTGATGCATTATTTTCGAGGATTGGAGGTGTGGCAGGAGGAGGGGCATATTTAGCTGGGACAATGGAAGTACATCGTGGATATTCTTAGCAGATTTCACATGGAGGACTGCAAACCCATGTCTAGTCCTATGATCACTAACTAGAAGAAGCTTCATGCTTCCGATTCCGAGTTGGTGGATCCTACACTATACAGACAATTGATTGGATCATTGTTGTATTTGGTCAACACTCGAACCAGATATATGTTTTGCAGTTAACACTATGAGTCAGTTTATGTGTGAGCCCAGGAGAGTGCACTGGGTGGCTACAAAACACATTCTTCGTTACTTGCAGGGTACTATGGATTATGGTCTGGACTATAGATAGGGTGATGGAGAGACACTGGCATGGTGCATAGATTCAGATTGGGCAGGATGTGCTCCAGACAGGAAGAGTAATTCGGGGTGTTGTTTTGGGTTGGGTTCGGCAGTTGTGTCGTGGTTCAGTCGGAAACAACAGTCAGTTGCATTGAGCTCAGCTGAGGCAGAGTATATGACTGCTAGTTTGGATAGTTGTGAGGCCATATGGCTTCGCAAGATGTTGTCTGGTCTATTTGGTCAAGCATTGAGACCTTTTGCGATTTACTGCGATAATCAGAGTTGCATAAGACTCACGGAGAATCAAGTATTCCATGACAGGTCAAAGCATATTGGGATCAAAAATCACTTCATTCAAGACTATGTCTAAAAGGGAGCAGTCAAGCTTGAGTGCATCTCCACAGATGAGCAGGTAGTGGACATCTTCACCAAAGCCTTACCACGCGGCAAACATGTCTACTTTAGAGACAAGATGGGAGTGGTGAGGAACACTTTCCTCAATAAGAGGGAGTGTTAAATTTTGGGTACCAAAGGACAAGTGGTTCCCTAAGGCTTTGATATTTTGCCTAGGGAAAAGTGTCCACTTTCTTGTACTTCTTCTCCTAAAGTGACGTTATAAGTGGTAAAGTCAATCTAATTTAAAAGTGACTTTATAAGTGATAAAGTTACATTCTAATTTTAAAGTGACTTTATTAAAGTCAATGAAGAATTAGAAAGTGAAAAAGTGACTATGGAAATAAAAGGCTAAGTGGGTCTTTATTTAAGTGGGCGAGTTAAATGCACATTTATTCTCATCCCTTGATCTAAATGAATCTGAGCCATTAGATCTTAGGGTTGCCCAAAAAGTCATTTAGGGTAAAATGAGAAAAGAAAAAGAAGAAAAGAACATTCAGTCTTTCATAAGCATTTGAGAGAGAAAACAAGAGGGAGCAAGCAGAAAATTTATGGCAGGAGGAAGTGAAGGAGAGCAGCAAGGAGGCATTCAGCAAATCCATACAGCAACATTTATTGGCACACATCCCAAGGCAGAAATCCGTACAAAAGAGATTGGCACGCATTTCAAGGAAGGTACAGCATAGTTTTCGAGGGCAGCTAAAGGCATGAATTTCGAAGTGCATCTGGGCACATTTTTCGAGGCAAATGGGCACATTTTTCGAGGACTGTTGTACATTTCCATATAGTTCGTACGATCATACAGTGATTTTTGGGCACATTTCCTGAGGCATCCCTACATCATTAATTGTTGTAATTTATTGTTTTTTTTGGTTTTGTTGTTGGCACGATTTTCGAGGTGGAAGTTCGGCACGGAAATCGAGATAAGTTGTATTTTGTGAATGCTAGAATTTTCTGTGTATTTTTGTTGCAGCTTTGCGCAACGTAACCAAGCCAGCTCTGTGTTATTGAAGTCACATCAGCCCCTCTACGTTGTTGTTGCTGCATCTGCACTGTGTTTCTCCCTCTCAGCATCCAGGTCTACCTCTGCTCCATCCGTGATCTTCTGCACCCACTGCTCCACTTGTCCTGCTATTGTCTTAAAGCTCTCGTAGCACATGATGTGATCCAAGAGTTGGGCTACTCAAGGATCCTGCCACCACTCTGTAGCTGCTCTACAGATCAAGATCGCCCCACCTTCGTGGTTCATGAGCACTCATGGCTACGTCATCATCGGAGCCATCGTTTGCTACAACAGCGTTAGAGCTAGAAGCTTCCTTGTCCTTCCTTTTCTTCTAAGGACAATCGCGGGCGTAATGTCCTAATTCACCGCACTGGAAACACTTGATCTTCGACAGATCACGCTTCTTTCCCCCTTATTGCCTCTTTGATGCCAAGGCCGCATCTTCCTCCTCTTCCTTCTTCACCTTGCTCGAACTGGTGTCGTATTGTATTTTGGTGATCCGATGGATTTCCTCTTGTCGAAGGATAGCCCACATATTATCCCAGTTGGGAAGGTCTGCTCTGCCTAAGAGACTTTGGTCAAAAGTTTCCCAATCCTCTATGACAGCATTTAGAGTCATCCTTACCATGACATCGTCCTCCACCTTCACCCCCATGCCAGTCAGCTAATGCTCGATCGGCTGTAGTCTGCATAGGAAAGGATCGATATCCTCTCCCTTGGTCATCATGAATAACCTCAGTTGGTTCTCCAATAGCATCTTTCTCTGCACTGATCTTCCTTGATACAATGTGGATAAAGCTTCCCACATCTCATGAGTCGTTGCCTTCTCGGCTATGTGTGGTACCTCATGATCTTTGACCCCGTCCATAATGAAGCACTTGGCATGTGTCATTGCTTCATTGTGCTTCTCCAGGAGTTTCACATCGGTTAACGAGTGATGCAATCATGGGAGGAAGCAGAAGATCTTGGCTTCAATAAAAGCCCACAGTGGTGTTGAAATTTTGGGATAGCATCGAATGTGCTCTAGCTCCGAAACTTTGTGGAGGGGCTGGAACACATGAGATCTCCATGACCCAGAAAGCGTTTGGAGAAATTCCATCTAGTGTAAAAGTTATTCAAATAATTAAATTTTTTAATGGGGAACCTAAGCCTAACTTAGGGAAATTAAAAAATTATAGTGATTTAATTTACACGTGATGAGAACATTCTTAGTGACGTGGATCAAGCTTCTTTTAATCTTAAACACTGATCACGGCCATTTATTTGTCAACGAGAAAAGTATAAAAGGAAGGGCTTGGGGTCAGTTGGAGGACACACACAGTGAATATAAGAGATCGAATTCTTCTGACGGAGCAGTACTCGGACGAAGATCAGATCTGAGTGATTCAGAGAAGCATTGAGGGGCGGATGCACTAATTGGTCAGAGGACCAAGAGTACAACGCAGAGCAAGTGCAGCAGATGCCAGAGACGCAGTGGAGGCAGCGCAGCCATTTGAGGGTGTGATGCAGTCCCTAGAGAAGGTGACGCAGGCCTATGCAGGGGCAGTGCAGAGCCTCAAAGGAAAGTCAGAAATTCAACTGGACACTGGGGTTTTTGAGCCAGTAGGAATGAAACCAAACCCCGGGAGAAGTTGATCAGCACAGAGAAAGGGTGACGCAGTCCCTCAGTCACGGCCACGTAGCCTTACACAGTGGCATCGTAGAGACTGCGCAAAGCTAGCTGGGTTTCACCAATGGCTCATCCAGATGTCGGGACTTTAGGGAGTGAGGTATAACTCACATTTTTCTCTGTAGGAAAGCTTTTCTCTGTTGGGTGAGTTGGTTTATGGCACCCTAGATGTAATCAAAATATTGTTGCTTAATAATAGTAAACCCTCAAATCTGTTGCACCCGTTTTCCCGCATTGGGCTTTTCCGGGGACATTTGTCCGAAAAATCTATGTCCTTTGTCATACGTGCGTGATGTTCAATAAATGATTTGTATTTGCGTAGACTGCTAGTTTTGTTTACTTCGATGTTTTTCTGAATATTTTCAGTTATATAACTTGTGCATAATAAAAACAAGTAGGAGAAGTAAATCAATATTTAGCAGTAGGATTTCTGTGCTCAGAAATTTTCACATGGTATCAGAGCATTGCTGATCAAGCTGAACCATCAGCAAAGGGGCTGAAGATTTTTGCTACAAGAAGGGCATTTGAGGCAGCACAAGTTTGGGAGAAGGCAGCGCAACACCAAGAGGGATGCAGATCCTGCAAGGGTGACGTAGAGTCAGCCTGCTCACACAGAGGCTGACGCAGCTCCAGAAAGGTGAAGCAGAGCCAGTCTGCTCACGCAGAGGCTAACGCAGCACCATGAGAGTGATGCACAGCCAGTCTGCTCACGCAGAGGCTGATGCAGCACCAGGAGGGTGATGCAGTCCAAGAGGGAGTGACGTTGTGCTGATTACCGAGGCTGGAAGTGCAGTTTCCAATCTTCAAAAATTGTTGGTGAGGCATCGGTCATGTCAGTGCAGAATAGTGCCTAGCAAAGGTGACAAAGTGAGGACAAACGGTTCCTCTACAAACTTTCGCCAAGAAGTTTGAGATTCAATCAGGAGGGTGATCATAGAGGGTTGATTCAGTAGAATTGGCGGAGGATTTCTGGGAGGGAAATCAGTTGTCAGAGGGAGTAGTATCTCTAGAGGGTTTCTATCGCCAAGAAACCCAGATATGGTCTTCTGTTGAGTGCAGCAACAGTAAAAGGGAGAAAAGTACTTGTTTCGACCGTTTGAGCAAAGATGGCCTCGTACGGACTGAGAGATCAGGATAGGTTGGAAGGTGTGTCCAACTTTGCGATTTGGAAGGCAAGAATCTTGATAGTCCTAGAGGAGTATGGTATCAAAGACCACGCGGAAAATGTCCTAGTTGTGCCGACCGATGCGGACACTCTAAAGAAGTTCAACAAAAATCAAGCGCGGGCAAAGCGCTTGATCATGAATGGGGTGAAGGATCACGTGGTCCAACACATTGCCGAGAAGAGGACGGCATATGAGATGTGGACAACTTTGACCACGCTGTATCAAGGTAGCTCCGTCCAACTAAAGATGCTTCTAGAGAACCAAATGCGGATGTTCCAGATGCACAAGGGAGAGGAGATCGATCCCTTCCTCTTCAGATTGCAGACGATCCGAAATCAGTTGATTTCCATGGGGGGCAACTCTGGATGAAGGGCTCTTGGTGAGGACTGCCCTGAACCAGTCACTAATGAGTGGGAGACCTTTGTCCAAAGCATCTTGGGCAGAGCAAAACTCCTAAATTGGGGTGACATGTGGGCTATCCTTTGACAGAAGGAGATCCGGAGGATGACCAAGAAGGAATTCAACAGTGGAAGTGTCAAGGTGGAGGAGGAGGAGGAAGATTTGACCATAGCCTCAAAGGGACAGCGACAACAAGGGAAGAAGAAGGACCTATCCAAGGTCCGGTGCTTCAGATGTGGTGAACTTGGACACTTCGCTAGCACTTGTCCTAAGAGGAAGGACAAAGAAGCTTTAGATTCCAAGGCAAGAGCACCTAGAGGGGACAATGGTAGTGAGGATGATGTGGCCATGAGTGCTCGAGTGCCTCGAGAGAAGAGGTGGGGCAATATAGATCTGTAGACTAGCTACAGATAGTGAGAGGTAGGATCCTTGAGGTGCCCAAACTCTTGGATCACATACGAGCGACGGCAACCTTAAGACAGTAGCAAGATGACTGGAGCAGTGGGTTCAGAAGATCATGGAAAAGCAAAGGCAGAGCTGGGACGCTGAAGTTTGGAGCAGTGTAGAGGAGAGGCAGCAGCAGCATGGAAGCAGCAACGCAAAGGCTGATGGGATTTCAGCAGCGCAGAGATAGTGCTTATGCAATGCAATGCAGCAGACAACACAGAGCTTCAGACAGACAGCGCAGCGCAGCAGCAGAGGGTGCTTCAGTGATGATATGCACCCCTACTGACTTGCCTATCAGTGATTGGGTGGTGGTCCTCCAGTTGCTTACTTCTCAGCAATTGAGTTGCAGTTCAGCAATTAGCAGTGGCAGAGCTATAGCCAACATGATGCAGCAATTTGAGAGGGAGTTGCATTACAGATGTAGCAATGTCAGTGGCAGTGAAATGGGCAGCTATATAGAGAGCAGCAGCGCAATGGATGGAGGGCAGCAGGCCAAGCATCAGCGCGGAGACCGATGCTAGAGATCAAGGTAATGCTTCTGTGAAAATTTATGAATATGCTGAAATAGAAACCCTACTTTTAAATCTTGATTTACTTCTCCTACTTGGACAAGTTATTAATCAAAAATCTTCAGCATTAACATCCTACACATACAGATCTAAACTGCATAACATGCACAATGACAAAGTGACACACAAGGATATTCTGGACAATTGTCCCCGAAATAACCCAATGTGGGAAAACCACTCTTCTCGCTACAGGAGGGTTTTTATTATTAATCAGAATCTAAGTACAATAAATCTGAGCACCAAATTGGTTAACCCGCCAGAGAAATAAAACTGCCGCTATACCTCTGTTTTGAAGACAGAAAACTGGTTGATTCACACCCTTAAACAAGATTTACAAAACTCAGTATTTTCGAGTCTGCAGAAACCCCATCGCTGCTCTGAAACCCTCTGTGTCAGCCCCTACGCTGCTTCGGAAGGGCCTGCGTCACCCCACACTGGGTTACGCTGCCCCTGCGCTGCCCTAGTTGGCCAGCGTCAGTCCTCGTAGCACTGCATCAGCCTTCTATCGCACTGCGTCAGCTCTCCTACCCTCCTGTTGCCTCTGCGCTGCACTTGTTGGGCTATGGCTGCTCTGCGTAGCTGCTGCTTGCTCTGCATTGTTCTGGTCCGCTGTCTCTCTGCCCTCGTTGTACTCTTTGTCAGGGATTACACCATCCCTCTCGCCAATACTACCCCTCACTGCAGCTAAAGCACTTCTGAAATTCTTAGCAAACCATGCCCTAGAATTCTAGCTTAGTCTCAGTGCTTTGCCACTGTGTGGGTTCTCCAACTGACCCCAAGCCCTCTTCTTATAATTTTCTCGTTGAAACATCAACGGTAGTGATCTAATCTTGAATCAAACGCTAAGATTAGAAGATGCTTGATCTGTGTGACTAAAGTCATTTTCATCACATGTTTAATTTAATTAACTTTAATCTTTTAATTTTCCTAAGTTAGACTTGGGGTCCTTAATTAAAAATATTAATTAATTAAATATCTCTTAAACAGGATGAAATTTCTTAAATCGCTTTCTGGGTCTTGGAGATCTCATGTACTCTAGTCCCTCCACAAAGTTTGGGAGCTAGAGCACATCCAATGCTACCCCAACACCCCAAAATCTCAATACTCCCTCTTAGCGAGGAATGTGCTCTAGCAACAATACTTCACCCCGAAGTTTTGCACTGATCTCTAGTGTGGGTCTCTGTGTTGAATGCTTGGCTTGCTACCCTTCATCATTGCATTGTTGTTGCTCTCTCGTACTGTTGCCCATGACGCTGCCACCACCACTGCTACATCTGTACTGTAGCTCCCTCTCAAATTGTTGCATATATTGCCAACTGTTGCACTGCAACTCAGTTGCTGAGAGTAAGCAACTGAAGTTCTCCGACCCAATCTTTGACAGACAAGGCAGTTGGGTTGCATCTTCATCACTGAAGCTCCATAGGCTGCTGCTCTGTGTTGTCATCTAGAGGTTGTTGTGTTGCTGCAGCTCTACACTGCGTAAGCATACCTCCTCTGCGCTGCCTCTACGCTGAAGTCCCCTGTGCTGCACTATCCTCCTGTATTAAATTTTGGGTACCAGAGGACAAGTGGTTCCCTAAGGCTTTGATCTTTTGCCTAGGGAAAAGTGTCCACTTTATTGTACTTCTTCTCCTAAAGTGACTTTATAAGTGATAAAGTTGGTCTAATTTAAAAGTGACTTTATAAGTGATAAAGTTACATTCTAATTTTAAAGTGACTTTATTAAAGTCAATGAAGAATTAGAAAGTGAAAAAGTGACTATGGAAATAAAAAGGTAAGTGGGTCTTTATTTAAATAGAAAGTGAAAATTAAATGCACATTTATTCTCATCCCTTGATCTAAATGAATCTGAGCCATTAGATCTTGGGGTTGCCCAAAAAGCCATTCAGGATAAAAGGAGAGAAGAAGAAGAAAAGATCATTTAGTTTTACATGAGCATTTGAGAGAGAAGATAAGAGAGAGAAAGGAGAAAATTTCTGAGCAGGGTGGAAGTGAAGGAGAGCGGCAAGGAGGCATTCAGCAAATCCGTACAGCAACATTTATTGGCACACATCCCAAGGCAGAAATCCATATAGCAGAGATTGGCATGCATTTCAAAGAAAGTACAACACAGTTTTCGAGGAAATATCAATAGCTAAAGGCACGAATTTCGAGGCACATCTGGGCACGTTTTTCGAGGAGAATGGCTGCTATGCATTTCCATATAGACCGTATGTTCGTACAGTGAATTCTGGGCACATTTCCCGAGGCAGTCGTACAGCTTTAATTGCTGTAATTTATCATTGTTTTTTGTTTTGTTATAGGCACGATTTTCAAGGTGGAAGTTCAGCACGGAAATAGAGATAAGTTGTTTTTTGTGAATGCTGGAAGTTTTCTGTGTATTTCAATTTCTCAGTAAAAGTTTTTCAAAATTAAAAAAGAGCTCTCAAATTGGTTTTCCCCAAGAGTTGTAGGGGGTTTTTCCAGGGTCACATCGACCAAAAATCACTGTCATTTTTTGTGTGGCTGTTATATTTTTATTGTGCATTTATTTCAGCATTTTCTAGCAGTAGTAAAATCCCTAGATTTGTGTTTTCAGAAATAAATGCCATTTCTAGATTTTTAGTATTTTTATCATGCTTGGATTTAACATTAAATGCATGGAGTGATTAGGGAAAACTGATAACCAGAGTGAGGATTGAAATTTTACATGGTATCAGAGCTTAGTTGGCTAGAAATTGCAGTTTGGGACAGCAATGTGTAAATTACAGCAGTCTGATTTTTACACAAAAAACAGAAAACCTTTACCCAAATTTGAAATTTCAGTTTTATAGGACAGTGAATCATGTCTTTGGGATTGAGAGTTGAAGACAGATTAGATGGACATAGTAACTATAGTGCATGGAGGGAAAGAATCCAAAGCATCTTTGAGGAAGCAGAGGTCTGGGGCATTATGGTACATACCACCCAGCACCCAATAGCAATTCCTGCTGATCCAGTACAGTTAGCAGAGTTCAATAAAAAAAATGCTAAGGCCAAAAGACTAATTTTGGATGGAGTCAAAGATCACGTCATTCCTCATGTGAGAGGAAAGACTTATGCACATGAAATGTGGACTTCCTTGACCGGGCTTTGCCAGAGCTCAAATGAGAACCGTAAGATGGTCCTAAAGGAGAAACTGAAGGCCATAAGAATGGCTAAGACTGACAGTGCTACAACATACCTCACCAAGATCACTTCGGTGAGAGATGAGTTGGCAGTCGTAGGAGAGATCATTGCACCCACTTAGTTGGTGAGGATAGCTTTGCATGGACTTCCCAAGTCTTGGGAGAGTTTTGTAGATGGTATTTTCGCATGGGAGAACCTTCCTGGATGGGAAAGGTTGTGCGATGATTGCGTTCAGAATGAGATCAGGAAGAACCATCTAGGGGTAGCCAAACAAGGGGAGGAGGATGACAATGAGGCATTGTTGGCAAGTGGCAAGAAAGGCAAATCAAAGAAGGGAGCTTCCACCAGTGGAGGCTAAGGAAAAGGTAAAGGAAAGCAACAGAGCAAAGAAAATGACTATTCCAAAGTCAAATGTTGGAATTGTCAAAAGTTGGGACACTGTTGTTGTGTGCCCAGAGAAGAAGAACAAGAAAGGGAAACAAAAAACCATGGCAGCTTCTGTAGAGATAGAGGGTTTCTCGGAGAGCCTTGATCGAGAGTTTGGATTCATAGCTTGTGAGTCCTCCAGTGCAGTATCAGCTGCCATACAGGTTCAGAGGGAGTGTGCACTCACTTCCACTAGTTGAGCATCTTCTAGTGTTTTGTATGTTGATAGTGGCGCTTCTCCCCATATGACAGGAGTCAGGGAGTACTTCTCAGAGCTATCAAAGAATGATACTGATATTGAGGTAGTACTTGGTAATGACAGCATTGTTAGAGCAGTTGGTGTTGGAACATTAACATTTGATAGGGAACCCAAACATCCCTTGAAAGTGCCAAATGTTCTATATGTGCCTAGAATGAAGAAGAACTTGATATCCGTCTCAGCAATTGAGGACAGAGGGTATGAGGTGTTGTTGTCCAGGAGTGGGCAGGTGCTCATATATCCTAGGGGAACTCCAGCTGCTTCAGCTAGAGTGATTGGAGTGCGCCATGCTAAGGTGTACAAGTTCTCATTTCAGCCCCTGATGGCATTGAGTAGCAACACCAGAGACAGGACCGACAATAGATCTAGCAGTTCAGAGTTGTGTGAGATTTGGCATCGCAAGATGGGTCACATGTATCATGGGGCCTTGAGGACATTGCGGGAGATCACCATTGGTGTGCCAAATTTCAGTTCTGGTCACCTTGATGTATGCAGAGGATGTGCGATGGGGAAGTTCGCTAAATCTCCTTTTCCCAGCAGTGACACTAGGATGACAGGGATCCTTGACTTGAGTCATTCCAATGTGAGTGGTCGGATGTCTCATGTGTCCTTGAGTGGCTTTGAGTATTATGTCTTATTCATTGATGACCACTCTAGGAAGACCTGGATTTATTTCTTGAAGACCAAGAATGAGGTCTTCAAGCAGTTTCAAGAGTTCAAAGCTCTTCTGGAGACCCAGATAGGCAGGAAGATCAAGGTACTCAGGTCGGACAAAGGAGGTGAGTATACTCTTTGTGAGTTTGTGGATTTTTGCGTTGAGGCAGGCATTAAGAGGTAGTTCACTGTTCCTTACAATCCCCAGCAGAATGGGGTGTCAGAGAGGAAGAACAGATCCATTGTATGGGTTGCCAAAGCCATGCTTGACGATCAGGGGTTATCTTTATTTTTGTGGGCAGAGGCTTGCAACACTGTTGTTTACTTGCAGAACAGGAGTCCACATCGTGCCTTGGGGAATGTGACTCCTGAGGAGGCTTTCACAAAGAAGAAACTTGATGTTGGGCACTTTCGTATCTTTGGGTGCTTTACATATTCCTATGTCCCCAAGGAGAAGAGGACCAAGCTAGAACCTACTGCAGACAAGGGTATCTTTGTGGGTTATAGGGATACCTCGAAAGCTTACCAGATTTACATTCCTGCAAAAAGGAAAGTGGTTGTCAGGCAGGATGTAAATTTCAAGGAAGAGAGAGCTTTCAGAAGGTCACGGGAGTTGCATTATATAGAGTAACTAGACACTCAGTAGCAATTGAGTCAAACACAGGGATCCAATGCACAGGGTGCAGGAGGTCAGGATCAGGAGGGACATCTATTACAGTGTCAGGTCCATCAGTGAGCAGTGGCTCTCAGAGTCAGGTAAGGGGATCTTCAGACAGCATGCAGGGCAGTCCGTAGAGTAATTCACAGGATAGTCCACTGATGGACAACTCACATGGTACTTCAGCTTCTACAGGCACAGGTACAGGTATGAGGTCAGTTGGGAGGCCTTCAGGAGTTCAGGCTTCTGATGATGATGAGGATTCTTTCACTCCAGTGGAAGAAGTAGTTTCAGGGAAGAGGAAGCCCAAGTGACGTCAAGACACCCTGCGAGAGGCCACATCAGTTGTTGGTCCAAAGAGACAGGTCAGAGAGAGTAAACCACCTAAGCGATTTTGTAGGTTACATGGCATTGGTAGCAAGCATTGTTGACACAGAGCCTTCTAGTTATGAGGAGGCAGCCAGCCAGCAGGTCTGGAGAGAGGCCATGATGGAGGAGTATTCTTCTATTATGAAGAACGATGTTTGGGAGGTAGTGCCTAGGCCTGAAGGTAAATCAGTTGTTACCTCCAGATGGCTCTACAAGATAAAGCATGCTGCAGATGGAAGCATAGAGAAGTTCAACGCTCGGTTTGTGGTGAGAGGGTTCTAACTTCTCACAGGTAGAGGGAGTTGACTATGAGGAGACCTTCGCTCTCGTGGGTTAGTATACATCTATTCGCTCCATTATATCGATTGCAGCAGAGATGGGTTGGAAGATCCACCAGATGGATGTGAAGATCGCCTTTCTTAATGGCTTCATTCAGGAGGAAGTTTATATTGAGCAGCCACAGGGCTTTGAGGTGCATGGGCAGGAGACCCATGTATGCGGGTTGAGAAAGGCACTCTATGGCCTAAAGCAAGCTCCTAGAGCTTGGTACTCTCAGATTGATACATACTTGCAGCAGTTGGGTTTCACTAAGAGTGAGGTTGATCCGAACCTATACTTCATTGTGGTAGGCGAGGAGCCTCTCATTTTGGTGTTGTATGTTGATGACTTGGTCATCACTGGAGCAGAGAGACTCATTGAGGGCTGCAATAGAGATCTTGCTTCAGAGTTTGAGATGAAAGATATCAGCTTGATGCATTATTTTCTGGGATTGGAGGTGTGGCATGAGGAGGGGTATATCTTCCTGGGACAGGGGAAGTACACCGAGGATATTCTTAGTAGATTTCACATGGAGGACTGCAAACCCATGTCTACACCTATGATCACTAACTGGAAGAAGCTTCATGCTTCCGATTCCAAGTTGGTGGATCCTACACTATACAAGCAGCTGAATGGATCATTGATGTATTTGGTCAACACTCGACCAAATATATGTTTTGCAGTTAACACTATGATTCAGTTCATGTGTGAGCCTAGGAGAGTGTGCTGGCTAGCTGCAAAACACATTCTTCGTTACTTGCAGGGTACTGTGGATTATGGTCTGGACTATAAACAAGGTGATGGAGTGAGACTGGCATGGTACACAGTTTCAGATTGGGCAAGATCTGCTTCAGATAGGAAGAGTACTTCAAGGTTTTGTTTTGGGTTGGGTTCGGCAGTTGTGTTGTGGTTCAGCTGGAAACAATAGTCATTTGCATTGAGCTCAGCTAAGGCAGAATCTATGATTGCTAGTTTGGCTAGTTGTGAGGCCATATGGCTTCACAAGATGTTTTTTGGTCTATTTGGTCAGGCATTGAGACCTTCTGTGATTTACTGCGATAATCAGAGTTGCATTAGACTCACGGAGAATCCAATTTTCTATGACAAGACAAAGCATATTGGGATCAAATATCACTTCATTCGAGACTATGTCCAAAAGGGAGCGGTCAAGCTTTAGTACATCTCCACAGAAGAGCAGGTAGCGGACATCTTCACCAAAGCCTTACCACGGGGCAAACATGTCTACTTCAGAGACAAGATGGGAGTGGTGAGGAACACTTTCCTCAGTAAGAGGGAGTGTTAAATTTTGGGTACCAAAAGACAAGTGGTTCCCTAAGGCTTTGATCTTTTGCCTAGGGAAAAGTCTCCACTTTATTGTACTTCTTCTCGTAAAGAGACTTTATAAGTGGTAAGTCAGTGTAATTTAAAAGTGACTTTATAAATGATCAAGTTACATTTTAATTTTAAAGTGACTTTATTAAAGTAAATGAAGTTAAAGTAAATGAAGAATTAGAAAGTGAAAAAGTGACTATGGAAATAAAAGGCTAAGTGGGTCTTTATTTAAGTGGGTGAGTTAAAAAATAGAAAGTGAGAATTAAATGCACATTTATTCTCATCCCTTGATCTAAATGAATCTGAGCCATTAGATCTTAGAGTTGCCCAAAAAGTCATTTAGGGTAAAAGGAGAAAAGAAGAAGAAAAGATCATTCAGTCTTTCATGAGCATTTGAGAGAGAAGGCAAGAGAGAGCAAGGAGAAAATTTCTAAGCAAGGAGAAAGTGAAAGAGAGCAGCAAGGAGGCATTCAGCAAATCCGTACAACAGCATTTATTGGCACGCATCCCAAGGTAGAAATCCATACAACAGAGATTGTCACGAATTTCAAGGAAGGTATAGCATTGTTTTCGAAAAGGAAATATCAACAGCTGAAGGCATGAATTTCGAGGCATATCTAGGCACAGTTTTCAAGGAAACTGGGCACATTTTTCTAATTGTTGTAATTTATTGTTGTTTTTTGTTTTGTTGTTGGCACAATTTTCAAGGTGGAATTTCAACACAGAAATCGAGATAATTTGTATTTTGTGAATGTTATAATTTTTCTGTGTATTTCTACTACAGCTCTGCAATGCGTAAGCAAGCATGCTCTAAGCTGTTGAAGTCACATCAGCCCCTCTGCGCTGCTGCTGTTGCATCTGCACTGGGTTTCTCCCTCTCAGCGTCCAGGTATCCCTCTGCTCCATCCGTGATCTTCTGCACCCACTGGTCCACTTGTCCGGCTATTGTCTTAAGGCTCCTGTAGCACGAGATGTGATCCAAGAGATGGGCTACTCAAGGATCCTGCCACCCCTCTGTAGTTGCTCTACAGATCAAGATCGCCCCACTTTCGTGGTTCATGAGCACTCATGGCTACATCATCATCGGAGCCATCATCTACTACAACAGCCTTAGAGCTAGAAGCTTCCTTGTCCTTCCTTTTCTTCTAAGGACAATCGTGGGCATAATGTCCTAATTCACCGCACTGGAAACACTTGATCTTCGACAGATCACGCATCTTTCCTCCTTGTTGCCTCTTTAATGCCAAGGCCACATCTTCCTCCTCTTCCTTCTTCACCTTGCTCGAACTGGTGGCGTATTGTATTTTGGTGATCCGACTATTTCCTCTTGTTGGAGGATAGCCCACATATTGTCCCAGTTGGGAAGGTCCGCTCTACCCAAGAGACTTTGGACAAAAGTTTCCCAATCCTCTATGACAGCATTTAGAGTCATCCTTACCATGACATCGTCCTCCACCTTCACCCCCATGCCAGTGAGCTAATGCTGGATCAACTGTAGTCTGCATAGGAAAGGATCGATATCCTCTCCCTTGGTCATCATGAATAACCTCAGCTGGTTCTCCAATAGCATCTTTCTCTGGACTGATCTTCCTTGATACAATGTGGATAAAGCTTCCCACATCTCATGAGTCGTTGCCTTCTCAGCTATGTGTGGTACCTCATGATCTTTAGCCCCGTCCATAATGAAGCACTTGGCATGTGTCGTTGCTTCAGTGTGCTTCAGGAGTTTCGCATCGGTCGGCGTAGTTAGACTTTCTCTGCATGATCCCTTATGTCATATGCCTCTAGGACTACCAGGATTCTAGTTTTCCAAATCACAAAGTTGGACAAGCCATCCAACTTATCCTAATCACGCAGTCCATGTGGCGCCATCTGCTTAGAAATTTATCAGAATTGATCCTCCTCTCTATACTAGAGACTCAGATCTAGGGTCCTTGGCGAGACAGTCACCCTCTGCTCCCTCTGACAATTGACTCCCTCCCTTGGAAGTCTGCCAAACAAAACGAATCAGCTCTCTTCAATTCCTCTGATCAATCTTCAGATTTCTTAGTAGAAAATCTACTGAGAAGTTGTTCTCCTCCCGCTCTTTGTCAACTTAGTTTAGGCTAAATTCTGCAGCAACAGAATTTTCACCCCACCAGCAACTGCTGAAGGTTTGCAGCTTCAACTTCCGGATCACGGCACTCTACACAGCAATCAGCCTTTGGACTACGTCACCCTGGCTGGCCTCTGCATTAGCAGACTGGCCTAGCACAACGACTGCATAGCGCAAGCTACTCTTGGTCACTTTGGGTGGCTCTGCGTTGCCTCTGCATCACCCAGTAAGGACTGCATCAACCCTCTGTGTGGCTTTGTTGCCTCTACGTCCCTCTGCTCCTGCGCTTCCCTCTCTGGGTTAGCTGTTGTTGCTGTTGCTTTCTCTGCTTCTTTCTGCGGCATAGATTCTTCAGACTTCTTGTTGGAGATTATGCTAGATCTGCAATCGCTCTGATAACATGTGAAAATTTCTAAATATGCTTAAACAGAAACTCTACTATTAAATCTTGATTTACTTCTCCTACTTAGACGAGTTACTAATCTGAAATCTTCAGCATTAACAACAAAGTAAATACATATAGATCTAAACTAAATAACATGCACAATGACAAAGTGACACACAAGGATTTCCTGGACAACTGTCCCCAGAAAAACCCAATGCGGGAAAACCGGTCTTCTCGCTGCTGGAGGGTTTTTATTATTAAGCAAAATATAAGTAAAACAAATCTAGGCACCAAACTAGTTAACCCGACAGAGAAATAAAACTACAGCTATACCTTTGTTCTGAAGACAAAAAACTGGCTGATTCACACCCTCAAATGGGATTTACAGAACTCAGTCTTTTCCAGTCTGCAGAAACCCAGTGTTCCACGGGGTCTCGTCCCCCCACCTGGGGGTCGAGTTTCCTAGCTCCCTCGCGCTCCGGGGACTTGGGGACGGCTGGGGGACGTTTCCCCAAAGCTCCTAAAAAAACAGGGTATGCAAGGGGACGTGAGGGGTCGTTTCCTAGGAAAAAGGGGACGTGAGGGGACATGAGTGGTCGTTTCCCCAGCAAAAAATTGCAAATTTTTTTAATGAAAAAAAAACAAATTCTGAATTTCTAAGGGTTTGAGTTAACTTAAAAGTTAATTTCAATGTTTCATTGTTCATTTCACATTTCATTTACGTTGAAGTTGTCGTCTTTGCCCGACTCTATGTTGTATTATGGGGTAAGGCAAAGGATCAATCCAAATTGGATACAAGCACAAAAAATAATGGACTTGAAAATGAATCCAACAACAACAACATAATTACAACAATAGAAGAGTCTAACATTGACATTAATCAACCCCTCTTACAACATGAAGCCTGAAGGCAGTGCTAAACATTTAAATCATTCTCACACACAAATTTCTCATGAGTAATTTACGATTAGATCTAAACACGAAACTGTTTTGGTGAGAAGTAGATTCTTTTAAGTTTCTGCCACCTGTAGTTATGAGAAAGGAAACCATTGTCAAAATTCGCAAGAATATAGTGTATTTTTATTCCCTTCTTATCTTCTATTATTTGACATAAAGGCCATGGTCTCTATTTTTTTAAATGATCACAGTTACAAACTTATATGTATGATATCCTTCATGATGTAAGTGTTATATATTATATAATGATAAAGATAGTTACACTATAAATATTAAAATTTCAATGATACATTGTATATCATAAATTTTTATATTTATAAGTTTTTAAGACCCCGACGTCCCCCCACGTTTCCTAAACTTGGTGGGGAGATTTTGCATAGCCCGCTCCCTCGCCTCCACCTCCAGGGTACTTGGTGGAACATTGCAAAAACCCCAAAGCTGCTCTGAAGCCCTCTGTGTCAACCTTGATGGCTTGTGTCAGCCCCTGCATTGCTCAGGAAGGGCCCGCGTCACCCTAGACTGAGTTACGTTGCCCCTGCGCTGCCCTGGTTGGCTAGCGTCAGTCCTCTTGGGACTGCGTCAACCCTCCTGGCCTCCTGTTGCCTCTGCACTTCCCTTGTTGGGCTATGGTTGCTCTGCGTAGCTACTACGTAGTTGTTTCTTCCTTTGTGTTGTTCTGGTCAGCTGCTTCTCTACCCTCATTGTCCTCTTGGCCCGGGATTACACCATCCCTCTCGCCAATACTGCCCCTCGCTGCAACTGAAACACTTCTGAAATTCTTAGCAAACCACGCCCTAGAATTCAAGCTTAGTCTCAGTGCTCTGCCACTGTGTGTGTGTTCTCCCACTGTGTGTATTCTCCAACTAACCCCAAACCCTCTTCTTATACTTTTCTCATTGAAACATCAACGATCGTGATCTAATATTGAATCGACGGCTAAGATTAGAAGATGCTTGATCCGTGTGACTTAAGTCATTTTCATTGTTGGGAATCACGATTGTCGTTAGACCAAAACTCGTAGGTGTTAGTCAACGATCGTATCGCCAGAGATAAGGATCCATGAGAGGCGGTTAGTCCATGTCGCGAAACACACTGGGAGTGTTGGTTTATCCAATGTCCAACAATCTCCCCCCCAACGCGAGCCGATTGTGGATCGAACTCATGACCTACGCTCTGATACCACTTGTTGGGAATCACGATTGCCATTAGACCAAAACCCGCAGGTGTTAGTCAACGATCGTATCGCCAGAGATATGGATCCACGAGAGGCGGTTAGTCCATGTCGCGAAACACACGGGGAGCGTTGGTTTATCCAATGTCCAACATTCATCACATGTTTAATTTAATTAACTTTAATATTTTAATTTTCCTAAGTTAGACTCAGGGTCCTTAATTAAAAAGATTAATTAATTAAATATCTCTTAAACAGGATGAAATTTCTTAAATCACTTTCTAGGCCTTCGAGATCTCATGTAATCTAGTCCCTCCACAAAGCTGGGAGCTAGAGCACATCCTACCCCAACACCCCAAAATCTCAACAGCTTCAGTGTGGAAGTATTGCTAGAGCACACTCCTCGCTAAGAGGGAGTGTTGATATTTTGGGGTAGCATCAGATGTGCTTTAACTCCCAAACTTTGTGGAGGTACTAGAGTACATGAGATCTCCAAGACCCAGAAAGCATTTGGAGAAATTCCATCTGGTGTAAAAGTTATTCAAATTATTGAATTTTTTAATGGGGACCCTAAAGTCTAACTTAGGCAAATTAAAAAATTGAAGTGAATTAATTTACACATGTGATGAGAACATTCTAAGTGACGTGGATCAAGCTTCTTTTAATCTTAGCCGTTGATTAGTAATTAGATCACGGTCATTGATTTGTCAACGAGAAAAGTATAAAAGAAGGGCTTGGGGTCAGTTGGAGGACACACACAATGAATCTAAGAGATTGAATTCTTTTGACGAAGGAGTGCTTGGACGAAGATCAGATCTGAGTGATTCAGGGAAGCAGTGAGGGGCGGATGCAGTGATTGGTCAGAGAACCAAGAGTACAACGCAAATCAAGGGCATCTGAGACGGAGTGGAGGCAGTGCAACCATCAGAGGGTGTGACGCAGGCCCACGCAAGGCAGGGGCAGCACAGAGCCTCTAAGGAAAGTCTGAAATTCAGCTAAAGACTGGGGTTTCTGAGCCGACAGGGCTGAAACCAGACTCCGGGAGAAGACGATTAGCGCAGAGCAAGGGTGACACAGTCCCTCGGTCAGGGCCACGCAGCCTTACGCAGTGGCAGCATAGAGACTGCAGAGAGCTAGCTAGGGTTTCACCAATGGCTTATCTGGATCAGTGGAGACTTACGAGAGTGAGGTATAATTCACATTTTTCTCTGTAGCCGAGGTTTTCTCTGTTGGGTGAGTCGTTTTATGGCACCCTAGATGTCTCATAATACTGCCGCTTAATAATAATAAACACTCAGATCTGCTGCACCAGTTTTCCTACATTGGGTTTTTCCGGGGACATTTGTTTGAAAAATCTATGTCCTTTGTCATATGTGTGTGATGTTCACTAAATGATCTGTATTTGTGTAGGCTACTAGTTGCGTTTACTAAGATGTTTTTCTGAATATTTTCAGTTAAATAACTTGTGTATAATAGAAACAAGTAGGAGAAGTAAATCAATATTTAGCAGTAGGATTTCTGTGCTCGGAAATTTTCACAAGTAGATGCCTCGTTGATGGATAGAACGTAACATGTAAGGTACCAGTTCTGCCATGAACATTTTTTCTTTCAAATCTAATTTCAGTCAACGTATGGAGGAGTTTGAATATTGATTTGGCTGAATGTCTGGTCTATGCCTGTGAAAATCTAACTACTGACGAGCAGATTGAGAGCACTAACCACTACATTTATGTGTTACAGAGGCAGTGAAAATAACGGAGCAGTTTGGCAATTGTCATGACTCATAACCAAAAATAATTCCAACGGATTGGCATTATACGCATGGATTGGCCATATGAGGTGACAAGGGACTTGTAGACAGGTAGATTGTCCACATGAGTGGGCAAAGTTCACACACACACGCACACACAGATATATATATATATATATACGACTCAGTAAAACGGGCTGCAGTTCTCATCATTGTACTACCAAAAGCATTTATTTGCATGCATGTTAAAGTGAGAAGGGAGGAAGGGCTTAGCTGTTTTGAAGATAAAAAATTGTGTTACAGAGCTATAAATAATGTGTTCATGCCGAATCTACTTCGAGGCTGCGCTGAATTGAGAAAAGGTTAGGAGGTCAAGGCCATTGTTGCACAGGGGCCAAGTTTATTTTTGTTGTTTTATGTCAAGGTTGTATCTTTGATCTTGTGATCAGTCATATCGACAAGATGAGTAGTCCCTAAAGTTTGCTTGAACAATAATATACTAAGAAATAAAACCTAATACCCATGAAGTTTTTCGTCTGAAGTCTGCTGTTAAATTAATGTGTTGATTAAAAGGCTGATCTGATTGTTAAGCTAACGAAGTTTAATTGTTTTCTGTCCTGGTAAAAGATGCAAGGAAGTTATCGTGAGTTAGTAATGGAGTTTTAGAGGTGCTTGAAATACAGCGTTTGTGCTGCAAGAATATGTTGTTGATGACAAAAAAAAGACAGTTGTTGAGGTTTTTTCAGTGCTAATGTATTAGGCAGAACCTTGATTGTTGAACAGTGTATGTGAGACAGATTGCTGATGTATGCATGTTTCCAGGGCACAGCTAAGGACTCATATTGCAGGTAGGCCAGATATACTAGGGCTTGATACTACTGGGCAGAGCTAAGGACTCATATTGCAGGTAGGCCAGATATACTAGGGCTTGATACTAATGGGCAGAGCTAAGGACTCATATTGCAGAAGTTACTTCACAAGGTCTACATGTTGAGCATAAGCAAAATAAAGTTGCTAGGCCTTGCAAGTATATGCTGATCTGTTGCATGTTAGGGTTTGACAGATGCATATTTGCTTTGAGAAGAGATGTTGAGACAATGTTTTTAGCAAAGTTGTTTACGCAGAGTCTGACAGTGAGAATCGACAGAATTAGCAGATTGTTGCTGATATTCCTATTGACCACAAGTGGATACAATCTGAAAATTGTGAAACGTGGTCCATTGTTGTACACTAAAGGTTGGAGCCTTAAGTGCAAGTGGTAGCTTGTTAAGCAAGGTGGTTGGATGGTGCAAGGAGGAGAGTGGATTCACTTTCAGGTTGGAGCCTAAGAACACTTCAGGGTCGCAGGGTGGTGCTAATGGAGTTCCGAGCCTGTGCAAGGTGTTGGAGCGTTCTTTCAGTCAGCTAATAAAGCCAAGGGTGTTGGAGCGATCTTCCAGTTGGAGCTCGTAAGCCAGGGCGTTGGAACTAGTAAACCAATACGTTGGATCTGGTAAACCAGGGTGTTGGAACTGATAAACCAGTACGTTGGAGCATCCTTCTAGTTGGAGCTGGTAAACCAAGGCATTGGATGTAATGTCCCCATTTTCAGTTTCCTCTATAGAATAGTGAGGATGGATTTCCAAGGTACGTGAGGGTACGTGATGGCCAAGTCACGAGAGCAAGATTACATCGTCAAAGGACCAAGAGGGGTTTTGACGAATTTTATGGGGTCTAACGGCATTCGCTTGGCATATTCCATCGTCAGGGCATATTCTGGACAGCTTGCTTTTGGTTCTGTTGCATTCCGATAATTCTCATAAAACAGGGTTATTATTGAGCCGAAATTAATTACACTTAAGGTGGCATTCTAGGAGGAATATCTGATTGAACACCTTAATGTAATAGCTCACTGGAACCAGAACGGGAAGATATACAAGATAGGATGATGAGAAGTGATTTTCAGTGGCCAGAGAAAGTATGGTGGGTGATTTACCATTTTCCCAGATTAAAAAGTGACTTTAATTAGTCACATAAATAAAAGAAGGGGAAAAATCATTAAATGAAAGAAAAAAAGGCCAAAACTAATTTCAGTATAATTAAATTAAATCAAAAAATCACTTAGATGAAGTCAAGGGGAAACTTCTAGAATAATATTAAATAATCAAAATAAAATATTTCTAGAAGATTGAAGACTATCTATCGAGTCATTAAAAGGAGGAGACCAATTGGGACATTTTGGTTTGGAGTATTTTTCTTATTGGAGAGATTTGGGAACGAGGTTCTCATCTTTTAGTAAGGCCCAGGACGGAAACCCTTGGGTTTCCATTTCTTGTGAATTGGACGAAAACCTAACCCACCATTGTGGAGATTTCACCCAGAAATCTCACGGAGCTTCAATGGAATTTTTGGAGATCAAATCTGCAACAAATCTGAAGATTGGAGTGAGGATGATTTAGATTCTCAATTTGGGCATTAGCATGGTTCCAGTTTGGGAGGCCAAATCCAGTATGGTAGAAGATATATTTTGAGGTCAATTCTAGTCTACAACAGTTGAGGGTTTATCTCAACTATTCTTCAATTATTCATATGGCCATGTAATATCGATTTTTTATATTAATATAATAAAAGCCGAGATTTGTTGCATATGTATCATTTTGTATTTTGTCAAATATTTTGTTGTTGGCCTATTATGGGTTTTATTTGTTGGTGCATATTGGTGTAATCTTCGTGGGTTTTCATTAAAAAAAATTAATGACATAAATTTTATGAAAGAATTCCTTGTAATTTCACGAAAATATCCATCTGGAATATTACAATGGTAGCAGAGTTGGTTTTCTTGCCAACCTGAGGGTTTTTGCAGATTGATCAAGGGTCTTAGGAGAAACTAGTTTCGGTGATCTCCCATAATCACCCTAGCTAGAAACTTGTCAATTTCAGTGGTTCTCTATAGCCACCTTAGTTGGCTTATTATTGTGTTAATTTGCAGAAGACTTTCCTGTGCCAAAGAGAAGGCTATTTGTCGAAAGCATTATTGTTTGCAGATGTACCCAAGAGGAACATATTTTTGTCGGAATATTGTTTGTGGGTGAGATTGATGTTCTCAATTTGAAAAGACCGATTTGTATTGCATTGTGAAGGCCACATTGCCTTTCCTTGGAGATGTGGTTCTCTTCTTTGGGCAAATCGAGTCTGGTACCATTGATTGGCAGAGATCAGCCAGTAATTGGGTCGAATACCACTCCTAATTTCTAAGATCAAGTTCACGATCAGATGATTAATCTCTATTCATTGTAGGGTGGTCGAGTTCAGTACTTGAAGACAGTTGCATTACTTGGGGGGAGGGGGGGGTGCAGTATCATATAGAGGCTGAATCTATCAAAGAAAGAACTTTGTCATTAGAAGACATTCACTGCATTTCATATTTGTTTAGACAAGACGATGCAATCAGTGGTTGAAACCTATCATTTCCAGAAGTCAGAATTAGATAGAGGTCAAGTGTTGTGTATTGCAGACTAAGAGCATTATATTGTGAAGCCGAGTTCGTGGGTACCATGGGCCGTGTTTGCTAAAAGACCAAGTGTCGTCACTTCACAGAGATTGTTGGTGAGAAATTGTGCGATGCATGGGTTGGAGTTGGAAGTTGGACGCTAAATTGATCGAATGTTTGAGCTTGGATCGTAGCGTGAAGCCAGTACGTGACAAGTTGTGCATGAAAGAGAGTAGATGTTGTATGAAGGCTCTAGTGAAATCTCGCGTTGGTCATGTTAGCCATCGTTACAGGATCGTTGAGAGTTGGCGAGCTAGATCAGGGCCGAGTAGGCCTTTTATAATCGTGCGACGAGTTTACAATGCTAAGCGACCAAGCCGTAGATTTCAATTTCGCTGTGCATCGACAGCCTGTGATTTGGTCACCAAAAGATGGTGTGAATTGGACCGATCTAACTGAATCTATAGAAGCTAAATCTATCTAAGAAAGAACTTTTTCATTATAAAACATTCACTGCATTTCATATTTATTCAGACAAGACGCTGCAATCAGTGGTTGAAACCTATCATTTCCATAAGTCATTAGCTAGAGGTCAAGTGTTGTGTATTGCAGACTGAGAGCATTATAGTGTGAAGCCGAGTTCGTGGGTATCATGGGTCGTGTTCGCTGAAAGACCAAGAGTAGTCACTTCACAGAGATTGTTGGTGAGAAATTGTGTGATGCATGGGTTGGAGTTGGAAGTTGGACGCTAAACTGATCGAATGATTGAGCTCGGATCGTAGCGTGAAGCCAGTACGTGACAAGTTGTGTATGAAAGAGAGTAGTAGATGTTGTATGAAGGCTCTGGTAAAATCTCGTGTTGGGCATGTTAGCCATCATTACAGGATCATTGATCATTGGCGAGTCAGATTGGGGCCGAGTCAGCCTTTTACAGTCGTGCGACGAGTTTACGACGCTGAGCGGCCAAGTCGTAGATTTCAATTTCGTTGTGCATCGACGGCCTATGATTCGGTCACCAAAAGATGGCGTGAATTGGACGGATCCAAGACTGTGTGCTCTACGTATGGTGTGCGTTGATGTTTAGTGGAGAGGTTTGAATGACAGTTTTAGTGCGTCGTACGCATTTTTGCCAATTGCTCGATCGTGGATATGGGATGCATTGAAGTGGGCGGAATTTCTTGTTCGAACGATGAATCTATTGGATAAGTAGAAACCAAATTACGATAGTCTCAAGTCCAGATTCCTTGACGCTGAAATAACATCTCTTTGAAGACCGAATTTCCTGTGTACAAGTTTGGAGGCAGAGAGTCCATTGTTACCACCCCTGAAGGAATGAAGACTGAATTGTGAAAGAGGTTGAATTCCCTGTATTCATTCCTGAAATGGGACCGCATTGCACCAGCAAGCAGGGAATCCATTTCATTATTGGAGGCAAGGTCACGTTCTTTATTGCTCTGGCTGATATTGTTTCCTTTCTCTGCTTATGTATTTCTTTTTTTTGGCAGGTCAATGTCCACAGACTGATCATTATTTTTGGGCGTGATTCTCTTACAATATTCTTGGGTGTAATCCTTCTCTATTGCCAGAATGGGACTTCACATACCAGGGCATGTTTTTCTCTTGCCAGGCAGACTGAGTTTCCTCACATATAAATGAGAGAAATTCCCTGTATTCTCTGAGCGAGTTGTATTGCAGTTCTGGATGGAGAAGAAGGACAAATCTGTACGGCTGAGCTGAAGGACGAATTTTTGCAGTTAGGGTTTTGCAGAAAGTTTGACCAGCGTTGACTTTAGTCAACGCATGGTCCGAATGGGCTGAAATTTGGTGAGAAGTTCGATTTTGGAAGGCCGTACTGTTTGGCACAGAAATCGAGGTCAAAGGGTTGACCAATCTGCTGCTGCGTTGACTTTTAGCTTGCTGCCCTGCGTTGACTTTTTCAGGACAGTGTTGACTTTTTTGGAGTTGACTTGGGTTGACCAATCTTGCTGCTTTGCGTTGACTTTTAGCTTGCTGCCTACGTTGACTTTTACGGAGCGGTGTTGACTTTTTGGAGTTGACTTGGGTTGACTCGTTTGCTGATTGGAGGACTGTTGTGACACATTCTGGGTTGGCTGACCAAGGAGACTTTGCTGGTTGAAGCATCCTGTTGACCGCCGTAACGCACCACCACATTTTTCCTGTTTCTGATTTGTCTTCTATAAGATCCACTTATATGTTCTATCTGCATTTTACTTAACTATTTGTATGATCGCTGTGAGAAAAGTAAAGTTGCTCCAAGCATAGAACATTTACAAAAATTTACATGGTATCAGAGGTGAGGTGAAGACAAACTCTATCTTTAGCAATCATCACCGGAAGAAATGGGTTCCACAAGTCTTGAATTCAAGGAGAATGACAAGCTGACTGGAAGGGATGACTTCCATGCCTGGAAGATGATATTAGATCTCAAATTGGAAGACCATGATCTCTTGGATCATGTGCTGGGTAAAATTCAAGAACCTCCATCCAATGCTACCACTGCTGTTAGAAACAAGTATAAGGGGGGAGAGATCAAAGCAAAGCTGATGATCAGGGAATCCATACATAAGAGCCTGGTTGCCTATATATCTGAACTAGGCACATCCAAGGAGATGTATGACAAATTGATCCTTATGTTCAAAGTAAAAAATGTGAACCAAGTGCTATTCCTCAAGAACAAGTTGAAGAATATGAAGAAGGGCAGGGATGAGTCTATTCAAACTTACTTTCTGAAATTGACTGAAACAAGGAACAATCTGCTAGCTATTGGGGAGACAATAGCTGATCGTGAGATGGTTCTCACCGCACTTGGAGGACTTCCATATGAATGGCAAGTATTCACAACTACCATTCTCAACAATAATACCATTCCTAACTTTGATGAGCTCCTGTCTAGATGTATGCAAGAAGAAACAAGGATGAAGGAATTCGATAATGACAGAAATGCTGCCTATGGTGCTCATTCTCGAAAGAAGAACTCTGGTGGTCCTAAGGACAAAGGAAGAACGAAGGCTCAAGAAAAGAAGGGCAAGTGTTCCACTTGCCATAAGCCTGGTCACTATGCTAGAGAATGCCCCTTCAAGAAGGATTCTCCCGATAGTGATGATAACAACAACAACCGAAGGAATGGGAATCGAAGAAATGACAGATCCAAAGGAAAGAGGAAGGCTCACTTTGGTGGAAACAATCAACCTTCTAAAAGGTCTAGAAATACCAAGTATGAGGAGTCTAATGTTGTTGATAAAAGAAATGAGTATATTCTTGTATCTGCTCTCTCTGCTACATCTCTGCCCGACACTATGGATGTCTGGCTAATCGATAGTGGTGCCTCAAGACACATCACCGGATTCAAGGGAGCACTCTCTGACATGGTTGAAAGGGATACTAATCTATAAATTATCCTTGGGGATAATGCCACATATCCCGTGAAGGGGACAGGGACTGTGATCCTCCACTTGTCTCAAGGACAAGTCCTACGTTTGCAAGATGTACTCTATGTACCTAAATTGAAGAAGAACCTTGTGTCTGTATCTGCCATGGAAGACAAAGGATTCAATGTAACTTTCTCTGATGGAAAGGTGCTCATGAGGAAGAAGAGCTTCAAGGAAGCTATCTCAATTGGTTTTAGAGTTGGTACACTCTACCAGGTTGGAGGGAGTCCGTTGGGAGCTATGACTTGTGATACTATCCGACAAACCGAACTATGGCATCGAAGATTTGGACACCTTCATTACAAGGCCCTTCCCGAAGCAAGGAAGGTGGTGACAGGGATGCCTGACTTTGGAAATAATCATGAAGGTGTATGTAAGGGCTGTGCTGAAGGAAAACATACCAGGGGACCTTTCCCCTCAAGTGTCACAAAGACATCTGATATATTGCAACTGGTCCATTCTGATCTATCTGGTATGTTGCCCGTGACATCCCTGGGGGGATGTTCTTACTACATGACATTTACTGATGACTTCTCTCGCAAAACCTGGATATACTTCTTGAAGAAGGATGAGGCTTTCATGTGGTTCCGTACCTTCAAAGCCTTTGTGGAAAATATGACCGGAAAGAAGATCAAGATTTTGAGGACCGACAATGGCACTGAATATGAGTCAAATGAGTTCAAAGACTTTTGCAGAGAAGCTGGCATTAAGAGGGAGACTACCACTGCATGTACTCCTGAGCAGAATGGTGTTGCTGAACGCAAGAATAGGACTATTGTGGAAGCTGCCCGTGCCATGCTATGTGACTAGGGTCTACCGAAGTTTCTGTGGGGAGAAGCTGCAAATACTGCTGTGTATATTCAAAACCGATGCCCTCATTCTGCTCTGGACTCCAAAACTCCCGAAGAGGTTTTCACTGGTAAGAAACCTGATGTCTCACATTTTAGAATTTTTGGATGTCATGTTTATTTTCATGTGCCGAAAGAAAAGAGAAGTAAGCTGGATGCTTCTGGGAAGAAAGGAATGTTTGTGGGCTACAGTGAGACTTCTAAGGCCTATAGAGTCTATGTACATGGTCAAAGGGAAGTAGAGATATGCCATGATGTCACTTTTGACGAAGATGCTTCCCTGAAGAAAGTAGTAGATCTTCCAAGATCTGAAGAAAATCATGAAGAAAGGCCTGGAAATCAAGAAGAACCGCAGGATGAGACAATGCCTGATATTGAAGGACCAATGGACCCTATTGATCCATCTCCTTCAATGGGAAAGAGACCATCATGGCTCAGGGACACCCTCGAAGATGCTGAGGGTCATGCTGCCCCAAGGGGGACATTCCGAGAAAGCAAGAAGCCGTGTAGATACCAGGGGTATCTAGCTGCCATGAGTACTATTGTACAATCTGAACCTGGATCTTTTGAGGAAGCCGTAAAGCATCAAGTTTGGAAGGATGCTATGCACGAAGAATATGAGTCCATTATGAAGAATGATGTCTGGGATGTGGTCCCGAGACTGAAGGACAAATCTGTTGTCACCGCAAAATGGCTCTACAAGATCAAACATGGATCTGATGGGAGTGTTGAAAAGTTTAAGGCAAGGTTTGTTGCCCGTGGCTTCTCTCAAAAGGAAGAAATTGACTATGATGACATATTTGCACCTGTGGCACGATATACCACCATTCGATCAATCATAGCCCTTGCTGCTACGCAAGGATGGAGTCTTCATCAGATGGATATCAAGACCGCTTTTCTGCATGGTGCAATAAAGGAGGAGGTGTATGTGGAACAACCTCTGGGATTTGAAGTTCAGGATCGAGACACTCATGTCTGCAGGTTGAAGAAAGCCCTCTATGGGTTAAAGCAAGCACCCAGAGCTTGGTACGAGAGGATGGATAGTTACTTGATGAAGCTGGGCTTCACTCGAAGTAATGCTGATCCGAACCTTTACTTCAAGGTTGTGCAGGGAAAGCCTCTCATTCTAGTGTTGTATGTGGACGACCTCTTCCTGACAGGTGCTGACCCTCTCATTCATCAATGTAAGAGGGAGCTCGCTGCTGAGTTCGAGATGAAGGACCTAGGGCTGATGCACTACTTCCTAGGCCTAAGAGGGTACGCGGGGGCAGAATTTTTGCCAGAAAACCATTGTGAGCCTGAAAGGATTGGATGTTGGTGTTTAGCAGTGTCAGATATAGGCTGGAACTCAGCTGGGAGGTTGGTGGTGCCATCTCAAGCCCTGTCTTAGCTAATCCTAGGGCTCGTCAACTCATAGGAGCTTTGATGTTCTTAGTGAACACCCGACCGGATATATGTTTTGCGGTGAACACTTTGAGTCAACAGATGGTTGAGCCTCGTCATTTTCACTGGGTTGGTGCCAAGAATCTTCTGAGATATCTTCGGGGCACGATAAACCATGGGCTGAGATACACTGCCGGGAGTGTGACACTCCGTGGATATACTGATGCCGATTGGGCTGGCAATGTGGTGGATCGTAAGAGCACATCGGGATGCTGCTTCAATCTTGGTTCTGCTTCGATTTCATGGATGAGCAGGAAGCAGAAGTCGGTGGCTTTGAGCACCGCAGAGGCCGAATACATTGCAGCAAGTATGGCCTGTTGTGAAGCAGTTTGGTTGTGAAAGCTCTTTAGTGAGCTGTTTGGACATGTGCTAGATACCACCGTGATACTCTGTGATAACCATAGTGGGATTCGCATGACTGAGAATCCTGTGTTCCACGACCGATCCAAGCATATTGATATCAGGTACCACTTTATCCGGGATATGGTACAGCGAGGCGCCGTAAGGCTCGATCATATAGGAACTGATGAGCAGGTTGCGGATATTCTCACTAAGCCCCTAGGAAAGGTCAAGTTCCTAACCTTCCGTGAGAATCTTGGTGTCGTGGAAAGACCCTATGATGTGGGTCCTGTTGGACGATGAGCTCTGGGAGCTCTGGGGGGCTTTGGGGATAGCTTCTCGGAGCTATAAGCACTCATAATGCTTCTGCCCCACCTTTGTGATTATTGAGCTGGTTCGCCTCTCATTTATCTGTGCCTCGTATGCATCCTACCCATTGAGTTCAGGGCTCATGGGAAGTACCTCTCATTTGGCCAATGAGGTAGGAAAAGCTAGAGACTAGTAGCAAATACTGATGGACGCATCAGAGATTGCCGTACTCTCTATCTAGGATGGCACGGTCCAACCACTTGATCTGGGATCAAGTTTAGTGAGGTCTGGGACCTCTGCCCGACTTCGGGTCAGATGAACCAACTTCGGGTTGGTTGGAGACTCTTTGTGAGTCTGATAGAGGTTTCGAACCTCTGGGCTGAATATGTCAGCCGGGGGATGATGTCTTTGTGACTGACCCACTTCTGTTCTGAAATAAAGAGGCCAGCAAAGCAAGTTACGGCGGGATGACGCACGATGTTTGATTGCACTAGTGGATGGAGTTCTCCCTAGTTGAGAGGGAGTGTTAAAATTGGACAACTAGGTCCAAACTCCATGTTGTGATGCTCAGATGAAGATGCCGATATTTTTATTGGATTCCTCTTTCGGAGAGGTGTAAAATCCATATATAATATGTCTTAATCCGATGAGCAGAACATTTATTTTGAATTTATTATTCATAATAAATTATATGTGCAGGTCGGCCTTAAGGTTTCACACCCCCAGCAGATGTGTCACACGCCCCAATGATAGATATAAATACAGGCAAAGTTGGAGAGCATTTCACAACAACTCAACTCACATCTTCTTCTCTCATCTAATTTAGTACGAGCTCCTTGGAGGACGAGTTCAGCCCACACGTGTGAAGGAGAAGAAGGACAAATCTGTACGGCTGAGCTGAAGGACGAATTTCTGCAGTTAGGGTTTTGCAGAAAGTTTGACCAGCGTTGACTTTGGTCAACGCATGGTCCAAATGGGCTGAAATTTGGTGAGAAGTTCGATTTTGGAAGGCCGTACTGTTTGGCACAGAAATCGAGGTCAAAGGGTTGACCAATCTGCTGCTGCGTTGACTTTTAGCTTGATGCCCTGCGTTGACTTTTTCTGGACAGCATTGACTTTTTTTGGAGTTGACTTGGGTTGACTCCTTTGCTGATTGGAGGACTGTTGTGACACATTCTAGGTTGGCTGACCAAGGAGA